>WEKY01047140.1:3522-90715 GCA_013390045.1 Picathartes gymnocephalus
GAAACAAACAGAAAACCCTAAATTAGACATGCAGCAGAACCCTAGATCTCCAAAAGCTTACAGTGTGCTCCAAAAAGAGTAGGCAGCCAAAGATAGTCGTTCCCCAAACCATGAAGGGCTTTGGAAGTCACAGCCACTCATCAGCACACTAGGGAAGAGTTCTTGGAGGCCATTGTCTCAGTGCTCAGAGCTGCATCTGGGTATGGTTTAGATTTTATTTCAGCCTTCATAAGAAGTACAGTTGCTTCCTGTTACCAACAATGGTTGAACTCCATCTCAGATATTTAACTCTCCCAGCATCGTTGCTGACAACAAAGTATGCATGAGTGCTTCATTTCAAGCTGCCTGACTGCCCTCCTTCTTCCCCAGCTCCCCCAAAGGGCATCTGAGAACACTAACAGATTTAACATTTCAAAGATATTTTGCTGCAGATTGAACACTCACCTACTGAATAATTTAATCATCATATCATCACATTTCCTAAATTTTCTTACTTGACTTGTAGTATTCATTTCATAGAAAGATGTCACCAGAGACCTAAACTAAGATGTAAATCTGCTGCATATCAGACCAGGTAATGCAGAGGTACCAGCTATTTGCTGGCATTGACTAGGCTTTCATATGTTTGCTCAGTAATATGCAGCAGTCTGACATACAAACATAGAAGTGATGGGTTTCCTCTAGTAAAAAAAATACTAAACTTTTCTAGGTACTATTTTAATAATTTAATTCTTTTTCACTGCTCTAAAAAGGCCTATATAAGTTGTCTGAGGTTCATCAAGAGCTTTTTGCACCATGTATTTCTGCCAGCCCTGATGAAGCAATGCCATCAGGTTCTCTTTGGGAATTTAGTGCAAAAAGAGAAGAAAAGCAAAGATCCAGGACTCTAGCTGGAGTTCTCAACTCATTCTGAGCAAAGCTCTAGTCCTCTAGTTCATTCTTTTTATACCTGGAAGCTAATAGGTTTCTTCTGAAACGACAGGATATTTCACAGTCGTTTGTGCTTCAAAAGACTTGCATATTGGCATACATAGCCTGGAACCACTGCTAAGGCAATGTGAAATCTGACAGGCTATGGTGCAAATGGAATACCACAACCTGTAAGGGTCTCCTATACAAAATATGGGAAGATTTTCTTTCTAGACAGTGAAAATGAGTCCATAAGAACTAGGTGGAAGCATGAAATACCCAAGTCTGGAGATTAGTTTATCCTTTTATCTTGTGGTTTTATAAAAATATTCTGCACAGGTCTTAATCCTTCTCACCAATATGTGCCTGCAAAACAGCATATCTCAGTTTGCATGCTGCCAGCCCTCACAGGGAGAGCTTGATGCGTGCTCAGGAGCAGCACCTGGCTCTTGGGAAGGGTCTCCAGAGGAAGTGACAGAAGAGGCCTTCCTCTCCCAATTCAAAACAAAGCTTCACCAAACAGAAAATTCCTGGAAGCTACATTCATAAGTCCAAGGACAAGTTTTTTCAAAGGAAGTCAAAGTAAGGGGAAGATCAAAGACCAGATAGGAAGAAGAAGCAGGTTGTAGCGGTGGAAGGTTCAATCATCAGGCAAATAAACAACAGGGTGCATGACCTTGGATGGGACCACAGGGTAGCCTGTATTACAAGAAGAAAGGTGGTGGATTTCAGCGGAAACCTGGGCAGGGTCTGAGGAAGCGTGAGGAAAAGAGTGTGCCGTGGTGATTTGTCCGGGCATCGGTGACTCTGGTGACAGATGGACACTCTAGAGGTGAGATGTAAGACCACAGAAAGGAAGTTACAGACCAAGACTTCTACAGTATTTTAGCTTGGGATGGCAGGGGAAGCAAAGAGACTGCAGGATAAGGAGAGTCCTTGTGAGAATAAAACAATTAAAAGATGGGAAATGGAGTATAAGTAAGTGGTCACTTCTCACAACAGAGGGAGGTCACCAGTTCAGTTTTACTGGCACTGGTGCTGAGAAATGAGCTATTTAGTATATGCAGACATCATTAGAAACAGGGACAAGGCCTGAGGTAAAGACTGTTGATGACACTAAGTTATGCAGAAGAACAGGAACGTGAGCAGACTGTGGAGAATTACAAAAGAGACTGACAAATCTGAATGGCTGAGCAATAACACGGCAGCTGAAATTCATTGTGTATGACTGTGAAGTGATGCATGTGGGGAAAGATAGTCCTGGATCTGCATTGACAGCTGTAGTTTCTGAAATAACATTTAGCATTTTGGAGCAAGACCTTGGTGTTATGATAGATGGTTCCATAAAAGCAAAGTGAAAATGTCAGAAACAATCAGAAAAGGAAGAGGGAACAACGCAAAATCACTTCACTGCTGCTGTAGCAACCTTTGGTTCACACCCTTCAAATTGCACGCAGTTGTTTTGGAGAGAGAGGAACAGCATTGAAGGCACAAAAGGCTGTGAGAGGTGTGGAAAGGTTTCAAAAGGGAGAGGGCAAGTAATATGACAGATATTTACCCAGTGCCTACTCATCCTAATGTCCCTACGCATCATCACTGCCAGAGACACCACTGGGCAAGGTGGACTTTAGGTCCAGACTGGCACTGCCACTCTTCTCGGCACTGTGGTAGTGTCTCAGACCCGGGCAGATTGATTTCCCCTCTGACACTCATTAGTCCTTCTCAACAAGGAAACAAATGGAGGGTGGGAAGGGAGTGTTACCAGGGAAAAATATCAATAGTCATGTTACCCCACACACTATCACTCACCACTTGAAGTAATATTTTCAATAACAGATTCGAATATTAATCCCATTTTTTCTCCTCAGTGACAGTTCAATATTTCTTCAGCTCCTTTGGAACACGTACTTTGGTTCAAACAACAGGAAAATAGAGTGCACCTAGAAAATTGAACTCAGATTTTTAACAGCAATCATTCATACCAATAGTTGATTTCACAAGTGAAATAACAATGACCACAGAAGGAATGTGTACTTTTAACTCATAGCAGAATAAAAATGTCTTGGTTTACATATTTTACATATCTGTCTAGGAATTATTCATTTACATTTTTTATTATTAACTTATAATAGCAAAAACATTTTAAAGGGGAAAAAAACCTGGGGAGTAGAAAGGGTAGAACATATTAAAAATAATTTCTGCTTACTCTTCACCTATATTAGCCTTCCTAATAAGCTTTTAAAAAAATGATATATGTGTATACACATATTGCTGACCACTAGAAGATCTCCAGTTTCAAAGGGTGACCCTTAGGGTCCACTAGTGCTTGTAACCACTGACTCCAGGGCCTGGCTGTCCATGACCTGTAGAAGCAATGTCACTTCATAGTTCTGGGAGTTGAAGAGCTTATATTAAAAGAGAAATTTATCACAAAAAGAATTAAGGAGGAAAGATTATATCAGACTAATGTTCAGATGAAACACATGTCATGAAAATGTAAAATTTACTTCTTGCATGGTGCTGAAATGGAAAACATAATCCTTTATGAAGGGAAATCAGAGGCCTACACTCACCAAAAAAATTCAAGCATTCCTTTAAAAGACTATTTTGATAAACAGCTTTTTTTAAAATATGAAATCTCTGGTCTTATGGTTATAATATTAAAACTACCTTTAACACCTTTAGTTGTTCCTGCCTGACTATCAGTTTTAAGCTCTTCAGAATGAACTCTCCACTGCTCAAGATGAATGTGCATTATTTTAAAAGTATTGAAAGCATTTGACTCACTCAAAATTACCATGAGAACAAACTGCACCATTAAAATACACATTAATTTTAAGTTTCTCTTACACCTCTCAAAGCTCAGTTAATATCAAAGGGAAAGTAAATACAAGACAGTGCAAAACCATCACACACCTCTTGATTTTAATATATGAATATTTCTCACAGAAATAGCTCAAATTCCAAAATAGTAGGAGATGTTATTCTACCCACAGTGTGACCCCTTCTATGACCTTATCATCATCATTGGAAATTACAGACTTGCACAATTAGAAAAAGATAAGAAGGAAAAATCAAAGGACAAAAAAACCTGCCTGCATTAAATGTCCTTTTTGCAAACAACAGTTTTCTCCGTCCTTTCACACTTCTTGTCAGAGTGACAGCTTTTGGAGATGAAACACAAAACCAAGATGTGTTCAACTAAGCTCAGTTAGAAATCATAGCTGAAGCATAGTCTCAGGAATTCTGCCTACTCCTGAAACTACAGAAGTTGGCAGGGATGTTTGGGGTTTTTTACACCAAATATATCACACACTTACATACATAGTTTCTCTCTTTTTTTCTTTAATGTATGCAAGGCCCACATTCACAACAGATGGAGAAAGCATCTGATTTAACTGAAGTAAGAGCAACTACAAAGTGTTGTCAAAGAAGTGTTGTAAACTGCCTAAAAGAACAAATATCAGTTTCTTCCCCTAACTTTCCACTCATACATTTAGGGGTTATTTCAAACAGGAAAATTATTGTGCATTCACTGACCAAAACATTGATCCAAACTGATTGTGCCTGTTTAGGACAGGTGTTTTCCATACACAATCCCATGCCACATTTACCTGACTACCAAAGAAAAAGAGAATACACACATAAAATAGAATGAATTTTTCATGCTCAATAAAGATTTTGCTTCTTTGCGTTAATGTTTTTCCTATATCAGCACTTTTAACTAAGAGGTAGTCAATAGAGGAAAGATTATTGCTGCATCCACGATGGTGAACTGATATTAGCACTGACTTCTCATGACACCGTAAGCTGCTCTGGCAGCTTAATGAAACTCCCATGCCTTTACAAATCTTGCTTATAACAATTTTTCAAACCCAATTAATTTGCTTTGTAACCATGGAACAGCCCTGTGGGACCACAGAATAAAACATTCTCTTTGCGAATGCTCTGACTCTGCAGCTTGTGTACGTGCTGGGGCAGCAGGGAGGCTGCTCCAGGCAGATGGCTTTACTTTCTCATGCAAATTACAAAATAATAGGAAAAAAACCTCACTCTCCCTTTTTCTTTTCAGTGAGGTATAACATACCCTGTGACGGCCAGATCTTTAGTTCATCAGTGCAGATGAAAAGTGGGAAGCAAGCAGTATTAGCACAGAGCCTTCAACCTTTCCCAGTTCCAGCTGTATCAATGTGCTGTCACAAAGGACCATTAGCAGCAGCAGCCCCACATACATGAAGTTTGTAGGCCCACACTGCACTGACTTCAGCTGCAACTTTTCTCCATACGTCCTAGAAGCTTTCCAAACCTCAAATATGCCAGCCAGTAAGTTTCACTCTTGAATCCTCAGTGAGACTGCCTATTAGGGGTGCCAGACCCCAGCATTTCTTCAGTGGGACATTAAAAATATTCCTGGAATCTTGGCTTGATAATGGAACAGGAAAATGAAACTATGAAGCCCCTTGGTGAAGGGGAATCCCGTGCCAGTTTTCTGGAGCTGCCAGAGGTTAAGGAGCCTACCTTGGGAAACATAAGATCATCCACAGCAGGCTAGGGAGAAGCAGGTATATGGGAGCAAATTCCTCATTAAAACACTGAAGGTTGTCACCCCTGGAAACGGGATCTCTGGCTTCTATAGGGCCCTTTGGCTTGCTGCAATCAGTCAGGTAGCTGGTCAGGAAGCCAGAAGGTCAAGTTGTCAAGAAAGAACTCAAAAGCCCATCAGAACTTGACAGTCAGATCATGCTCATTACACGTGAATAAATACTTCACAAGGATGAAACACGCAATCAAACAAAAAAATCTAAGGAGTTTTATTGAGGCAGAAACAATTGCCCCATTTGATCCTAGAAGAAAAAGCAAACAAATGAACGTGTTTTTAGGAATAGGTTGTTATTAGTGGTTTTCTCGGGTTGCTGTGCCCTCTGATGGCCGCAATCCCCCACTGAGGCAACCAGATTTTCTCACTCCCTAAACATGTAGACAAACCAGTCCCTCGAGCCCCTTATCCTTTTAGGGTATGGGATTAAAACCACATCAAACCACTAAGTAAGCAGTTCTTTTCAAGACAGACCATTCCCAGGCTCTTCTTTTCTTGTAACTTTCACAGACCTCTTCTGCTCTCTGAGTCCTGGGAATTCACCTCTTCCTCAATGGATGACTAGAAAACATGGGAGGAGAACCGCTAAACTTCTCCCTTTTTCCCTGTTCTAACCAATACCTCTTTCCTTCACTTTTCATGCTAGCTGCAGGTCCTCAGCTGGTTAACAAGGTCTCCCTAAGGTATGTAATTCCCACAATACTTCAGAACCTCTATAGCATCCTTTTGCCAAAGCGCACCACAAGAAGGTACAAGATAAGGGCAAAGACATCCAAGAAGGAAACCATGAAGAGCAGTCTAAGTAAACAAAGACTCTTAAACTTCATGTATGAAATTAGACATCCAGACCTGGATTAAAATCACTTCCAAATCACCTCCAAATTTTGATAGGAGAAAGAAAAATCAGTGAGGTCAGAATACAAATCGCTCAGATGTGACCAATGGAGTTGTACTGATACAAGAGCGAACTGTAGTAAATCTGGAATCAGTCAAAAGGCAGATGACAAGGCAGATGCCTTGGCCACAAGATTCCCTCTGCATTAAAAGTTGCCCAGGATATTCTAACAATCACGGGAGACTTTGGTTACTCCCATGCAAACCCAGAGGACTGACGGTGGGTTGTAAGGCAAAAAGCTGATTGATGTATTTTTCACATGGTATGAATGACTGCCCCATGGAGAGATCAATCAGAGACCTTACAGAATGAGGAGCATTTTTTTACCTAGTTCCAAACAATCCACAGGACTCAGTTCAAAATTTGTTGTAAAGGATCTCCATGATTGCTACTCATCATAACATATTCAAATTCAAGAGCTTTGTAGGAATATGGAAGGGAGGAGGAAAAACCTACTACATTTTCACTTAAAAAACTGTATAAAAGTGGGAGAGTAAAAGGAAAATGAGGTAAATTTCTAAGAGGGTAATGCACCTGAAGTCAGCCAGGAGATTATCTGAAGGTATTTCACTAGGGTTTCGGTGTAAACGTGCACCATCTCTTCAAAAACATCTCAAACAAGACCATAACAATCTAGCATTGTTAAATGTCAGACTAGAGGAGGCTCTTAAAAGTAGAAAGATACCATGCAGAAGTGGAGGTCATGTCCAAGTGAAGAAGACCAAAATAGTACAAAAGTTTATATATTAAATGCAAAAACACAATGAAACACAAAAACATTTTGAAGTATAACTTGCTACAGGCACCCCAATTAATCACAAAAGTCTTGCAAACACAGCCAGAATTTGTGTGACTAATAAATAACAGAGGTGTAAAAGAAAAGTTCAAGGCTGTATCAGAAAAGCTAGTAGAATTATCTGAGTTGGTGTTTATAAGGGAAAAGATCAGACAGGTTTTATGTGTGAAGCAAGTCTGAAATCTCTAAGTGAAGTGTTAGTGGCAGGGGATTAGAGCAGGTCAGTAAAACAGTAGCAAATCTCTAAGACCAGATGCCATTCACCCAGCAGCCCTAGAGGAACTAATATACAAAATCCTATGTGATTTATCACTTCAATGGCTTCAAAGGGCACCCAGCCCAGAATAAAAGGAAGGCTGCACAGATTACAAAACTTACAAACAGGTCTCAGGAGCAAGGAAATACAGGGTACTACAGATCATTAGTTCAGTTTCTATCTCAGGTAGATTGGCTGGAACTTTAATAGTAGATATACCCATAAATACCTCACAACAGAGAAGAAGAAAGTGGTTTTTATAGAGGGCTGTCATACTTTCTAGATGCATTGCAGTCCTTTGAAGACAGCAATAAATATGTGAATAAAATGATTCATTGTTGAGAGAAATGTAAAGAAGTTAAGTCATCATTGAAAATGAGAAATATATTAAATCCACAGAGACTCTAATTAGTAACTTTTTTTTTTTAAGAAAGGAAAGCTGAAATAAACAGCCACTCTCAAGGAGAAGGATTTGCTCTGTGATCTTTACTTCTCAACCTATCCAAAACAGATCTATAGCAGAGGACAAAGGGTTAGTAAATGTTATTCATAATACAAAATTTCTTACCATCATATAACTTAAAATGCACTGCAGCAAGTTACAGAAAGATTTCTGAATGACTGATCAATAATATGTCAGATAGTTGTACACATCATAAAAGTTAAGGTAACATATATCAGTAATATTAACTTTAACTACACAAGCAGAATGATGGGCTAATTATCATTCTAGAAGGATCTAGGAAAGAAACTTGGAATATGTAACGAAAGTATGGTTTTAAGAATATTAACTTATTAGAGGCTACCAAATTTCCAGGAAAACCATAGAGAAATTAGAAATATAAGACATCTCTATGGATGTCTTTATAGAGGTATAAACTTGTGATAGGTCTGTGGCTTGATTGATGAGGACAGAGCTTGTCACTGAAAGGAGATATATTAAAACAGAAAAGGTACAAAAAACCCCATTAGGATAGAAGGAAGTGCAGAATAATTTCTCCACAAGGGAAAAAATTAAGTAAGCCTGGAAAAGAGACAGTAAGTGACAGATATGAAAAATCTGCAATTTCTGAAGAGAATGGAAAACGTGAACAGAGAAATGTTAAACTTTACATGATGCCATCAAGCAACAGAGTTAACACAAGCTGCTCAAGCCCTTTTTAACATGGCAGATGACAAAGCTGTGTGTCTCTTTGATATGCAGTATTATAGGGACTAAAAGCAAAAGGGTCCCAAGAACAATCAGATCAACATGCAGAGAAGCCCATAAAAGGTACTTAAACACTACAAGAAAGGATCCTCAAGAAGAAGCTGCTGCAACAGAAGGATGAAAAAGATTGAGAACAAATCAAATGGTAACCATGCACTTCCAAACATATTTTTCAACCACTGTCTTTCTAATTCTCACATTTGATTGACAATATTTCAGATTTCTTACACCACATTTTACAGGCACTGAGTAAGAAACAAGACTGCCCTAGACCCAATATAAAGTTACAGATGCTCTTATGAATTGTTTATATGTTAATTTTCCAGGTGTTATATAGCTTCATTTTCAGGTAAGGCAGGAGTATGATTTAAAAACAAACAATCAAACCCCCCCACCCCCCAAAAGAGCTGCCCTGTTAATTATCAGATAACTTGTTCTGCATCTCCTCCTTACAGCTTAACAAATGGAGTTTCCAAAACTAGACCAGAGTACTAATGGTTTCTCATTGGAATGCACTGCGTTGCACACACTAGATTAAAAAAGAATTGCTACAAAAAAGGTTGAAGTAATACTACAGACAGTGCCTTGACACTGGTTTAGTGGTAAAATGAATATCAATGTGGAAAATGCAAGCATAAGTTGTCATTTCACCATCATCTCTTCAAGCTCAATTATGAACACAGGAAAGGCTCACAGTCAGTTACAGCAGATTTGTCTTTATAGACACCACAAATTATATCAACTTTTCAACAAAATGCCCACCAGAGCAACATACTGGAAAAAACAAACCCAATTGATTTTAATCAGCAAGGACAATGACTTGTTTTAGAAGGGGCAGAATTTCTGTTGGTTGAGTTGCAGGGCATGGAATTAAGGGCTAGCAGGCCACAGCATCTCTACTTCTGCCAGCCCCAAAAGACAGCAATAGTGGTTTCTACAGTCCTAGTGTGAAACCTAATTTGTATTTGTAATATCTTTCAGAGCCATTGGAAAGGCACAATGTAAATGCAAATTAATCTGATAGTACAAGGTGGTCTGTTCCAGATTATTATCTATGTAAATAACTGAATTTTTTGTAGGGGTCTGAAGTTGCTTGTAAAGATTAAAATTTCTGAAAATGAACAGACCCCCACCACAGATAAATTTCACTGAGGGAAAATTTGCAGCCGCCTTTTTGGAAACATTCCTAAGGGAGTATGTCATGCAGTAGGAAATTTATTCTGGATAATGCTATAAAATTGCTCACCTTAATTCATACGCCAAATTCTTCTCTATTGAATAACAATTTATTGTGTACTCCAGCATCTGCCAGAAACTGAATGGAAGCCACAGCTGTGTCTGTTATTGAGCAGAAGCTACAATACTGTTGAGACATTTATTCCATGTATGAATGAATTCCCTCAAACTTTTTAAGTAACTATCTAGACACTAGTTTTTGGGGGGCAGCTTTGAGTATTCTGCAAGGGCCATACCTGGCCACAGGCACACTCTCCATGCAGGCAACAAATATGGGAGCAAAACAAAATCCTTGATCAGAAGGTTTTTTTCTGGAACTGTGACAGGACTATGTGCTGGAGGACATCTAGGGAGCCAATATGTTGCTAATAGCCTCTTTGGCAGATGAGCACATGGCTGAGCACACCAGCTGGGCTATCCTCAGCTTTCCTTTTGTGTAAAGCAGCAGCAGTTAGACCTGGAGTTTACTGCTTTTGAGGTCATTCTCAAAACAGTACATGCTGGAGTATGTTCCCTATGGGTGCTGTAGGCATAACCCAAGAGTAATAACTGCTCTCACTTAGTAAACTAAGTGGTACCCTACCTTTTTATGGAGAAAAATTCCTCCTCCGTAAAAATTCAATTCTGACTAGAAGAAAAATGCCAAGAGAAAAATCAAAACCCTGAAAAATTTTCCTATGCATATCTGCCAGAAAAATGTCAGGCAAATCTCAAATGACTCAGTTCAGGCTGGCAATACGAGACCACAGAAATTCAAATTACACCAAAAGTAGAACATCTAAGAAATTTATCTTACTTTTCAGATTATTCATTGCCCAGTTTAAATATTAGCCTAAAAAGTCAGCTGTCACCTTTATATTTGCTCAGCTCCATTGATCACATACAACCCGAGCTGCGTGAACAGTAGACTGGACAGTTAGAAATAACTTCAGTTAATATATTTTTTAAAAAAGTTGGAAGAAAACTGTGGTTTAGGGAAAGAGACAAAGAATTCATGTTGGCATTTGGATCCAAGAGCATTAAATTTTAGTCCTGAATAGAGCAGGGATAGGTTACGTCACCCTGGGAATATGTTATCTAGTTTGTCAAGAAAGACACTTTTATTTTCAAGCAAAAACCAAGGTGATGTGATCATAAGGCCTAGGCTTTGCAGCAATTGCCAACATATGAATACACCTTTGATTAAAGAAGAAATCAAACACATCACCAAGAAGATTTCAAAGTGCTTGTTATACATCCCTGACTAATCACTTTTCACATTCCTTGTGTTTGGCAAAACAGCAAAGAGCTCCAAGCAGAGGAATGGTACAAAGATGTGTTTGATCCACACTGAAGGGAAACCAGAAGTGTGGTGAGGAAGTGCTGCAGCCCTTGGCACTGGTCCCTCTCCTCTCGAGCTGCCCCTGACCTGCAGCACCCATCCTGCAGCTGCAGCAGCTGGTGGCTCGGATGCTCTGCACTCACCAGCGCCCTTCTAGACCCACACTTATCACAGCATTTGAAGAGCACATTGCCACGCTTCGTCCCCTCAGCAGTTTTCTCCCATACATATTGCATATAACACAGGCCTGACCAGAGGAAAATAAGTAATACTGATTTAAAGGAGTTGTATCATTCAAGAGAATGGTCCATGCTGCAATTATGGAGCCTTCAAGACCCAAAAGCTACAGCTGGCTTTCCCTCAGAAACTGGAAACCCGGACTATTTCCAGTTGTTGGTGCTTCAGCGATTCTCTTACATGCACTCACAGTCAACGCGTCTACTCAACAGATAAAATTACTACCATGCAAAATAAACTCCACTATAACATGTAGGGTTATAACAATCTCTACCCCTTGGAGTTTTCAAGACCTTATTCCTGAGAGTAGCCACGACTAATCACAGAGCTGACCCGGCTTCAAACAGGAGGCTGGCTGGATTTGAGACCAACCTAAATTATCGTATGACCTTAGGGTTAACTGTAGACAGTTTCTAACATTAGTTTTACTGACCCACAAAAACTTCCACCAGGCTACCTTCAGGGTTGTTTTGTTAATGAAGGAGATTTTGCCAAGTGAGGCTGCTAATTCAGCATTGTTCAGCTCTTTTTCAAGGTAACTGCTGCATCCTAATACCTGAAATCTCAACAAATTTTATAGCATTATACAGGCTTCTTTGGGGGAATGTTACCAGGATCAATTAAGGCTACATTATGTTTCCAGTTTCCTAACAAAATATGGGAAGAGATTCCCTGTAGCCCAAGTGATTCTTTTGAAGGATTTTATTGAAACCATGATTTCAATTGTCTTCTCAAGTGTTTGCAAGATCATTTTGCCGGCTTTTGTTTCTTCTTCCTCTTCCCCACCCTCCAGCAGAGAAAAATGAGCAATGAAGAATTTCTAGTTTACATACTGAGCTTCTCATAAGCTTTCCATTATGTTTTCAGCTCAGACCTCAGAATTCAAAGCTCATTCTTTAGGGATGAAACTGGATATATATGAAGCCTGCAGTCACTTGGAATACTTTCAGCACAGAAATGCTGAGAACCCCAGTTATGCCATAATCATGTGTACATTCTCAACACTTACAGGTCTGAATCAAAATCCACATCCAGTTTTTTTTTTCCAAAATATTAGGAAAGGTTAAAATCTGTTTTGCTATTTGTGTCATCTTGACATGTCAATGAGCAACTAATTGGTCACAGAAAGACCAGAATGGTAGAGATTACTGAAACAGAAGCAAAAAGGAGAATCAATCATGCAGGAAATAAAAAGTGTGGCATAAAAAATGAGCTTTTTACTTTTACAAATTTTCCATCAAACAGAGCCATAAGGACTTTCAAGAGAATTGAGAGGAATGTAGCAACAGTTTACAAAAACAAGTAGCAATTATGATTTTACAGTAGATGTTGCATGACACTATGTGAAGTGAAATTCATGAAGATGATCTTTTTGAAATCAAAGAATCACAATAAACACAATAAATAACACTTGTAAGCAACCAGGAAGAGTAAATTCAAAATGTTAGACAGAACATTTCAGCCAAACACTCAGCTTTTTGGGATGTGAACCCTCACTAGTTCTTACAAAATTGGAGGTTCTGCCTACATTAGATGGATTAATCATTTGCTGTTGACTATACTTTTTGTGCAAATTTTCTTTCAGAAAAAAAAGATGCCTCAGCATGGCTAGTAATCCACAGTGCAGGGACATCAAACTAGGTGAGAACAGCTGGTGAAGGACGCTAATCCTACTTTCCTGGTCTGCATTGGCATCAATGAACAAGCTATGTGAAAAACAGAGTGAAGTCCTAATATGGAAGGGCTTTGTCATCCATAGAAGCAAGTGAAAATAGACAACACACTGCCAATCATTTCCACAACACAGCTTTAACAAAACAGGTTTAGTTCCCACACTCATATATGGTCAAACCTCCTTCCACTGGCGATCTGGTACAGGGATGAGTAGTTTGGGTGATCCTGATACAGGTCGAGATTTCGGCTGAAGTCAAATAAGGACTTGGGTTAGGTGTGCACCTGCACTCCAAGATCTCACCAGTTCAACCAACAAAACAAGACATGAAATAAAGGTCTGTTCATATTGTAATTAAGCTGATGAGTTGGGCCTTTGCTCCTGTAATTGTAGACTGGCCCGAGCTGCTTGTGAGAGATGTTCTAACGGTTTCAGGCTGCCCAACCTGTTTGTGGCATTTATAATGATTTCTATCCATTCAAAAGAAAACCAAGAAACGCACACAGAATCTGTCTTGCTGACATGAATCTCAAGGAACCGTTCATAAAAGGAAAGGCATCACTTTTAGTAGTTTGTGGGTTTGTTATGAGTATGTTACTATACTGCCATTATCTCCTGTATTATTTCCTGCTGTTCACCACCAAAGCTGAAATGTTGCAAACAACAAGAAGAAGAAACAGGGGGAAAAAAACCAAAAAACAAACAAACAACAACAAAAAAAACCACCACACAAAAAACCCAACAAAAAAAACCAAACCAAACAAAAACAAACAAACAAAAACAAAAAACCAAAAAAAACCCAAAAAAAACCCAAAAAACCAGAAAAACAACAACAACCAAACAAAAAACCCCAACTCTGATGGCTCCCTAATACCCTTAGGTTTTCAAAACCCAATTCCAAATTTAATTTAAATTTGTTCTCTAAATGTCTCCAAGTCTTGACCCTCTTTGCTCTCCATAGATTCTGTCTAAGCTTTCAGTGACTTTTTATTGCCTTTTCCTGGAGTTTCTCAAGACTCTATAATACACATTGTATTTTCAAAGTACTTGCATGTCACTGGACCAAATCGCAAAATTTTTGCTGCTCTTCCTTGTCCAAAACATGCTGTCTTATAACAAAGCTTTGTTCAAACAGGGATGAAGTGGGACCTGCAAACTCAGCCCACCAAGCAGTCCCTCTGCTCTGAGTGGATGGACAGCACAGATGTCAGCCTTTCAAATCTGTGGTCTGAGATATGTAGCTCCCAGGCTACATATCTCAACACTTCAGTCCATTTTCCTAGATGAGATGGAAGAGTCTGGGAGTTAACATCCCTTGAAAAATGCCTGAAATTATTGCTTCGTCAAGAGGATTTACTTGAACTGATAATGAAATCTTTTCTTTCTATACAGTTGCAGTATTTTGCTTCTGCAATGCAGTAATCTCAGCTTTAGAGTGTTTTTGGAGCAACAGCAGCCCAGCTTCAGACCTGTAAGTGTTTATCCTTATTGAAATATCATTTGTCAATTCATCTCCATTACCACATGCATCTTTACTTTGGTTTCCTTGACAAATCAAACTTGTTTTATTCCCAGACACAAGAAGGATATCCTAATGTTTCTCTTGTGCAGAGCACAGCTTGTAATGTTACCACGTCTCAAGCATGTCATAAACATGGAATCTATCTCAAACCATGGAGCAGGGCCGAGCCAAGATCAGAGCCACAGCAGCAGCCAATTCCATATGCTCCAATTTCCAACTATTCAACATTTTTTCTCTGATAAATCTCTAATTCAGGAGCTTATTAAATTAAAAGTTTGTTCCAGAACAGATATTAATGATCACTCTTTTAAACACACTTGTATTGCAAGGAAGTTTCATTAACATAATCTTTTTTTCAAATTACTCCTCCAATTTAAATATTGGTTAAATATCTTCACTTTTGTTATTCTGTTACTGAATCAGGAAAAAATGCCTGATTTCATGGTAATTAGAGAGATAGTGACATTTTAATGTACCTTGTAATACAGTACTGTTGTATATAATTTGTAAAGTTCCATGAGATTTTCCATAGATAAAAATGACTGTTTAAAAAAGGAATGTAAGCAAAGATTTTAATCAAAGCTGAGTAATACTGAAATTCTGTTGAGTGACCATCTTTATTTATGCTTTCAGCAGATGAAAAGTGTAAAGGACATCTGAGCCGTGCACTTTTTGTCCACTTATCAGTGAAGCGGACATATAATGTTTCTAACCAATGAACAAAATAAACACATTTTTGACGCTTGGTGAAAATTCATAACATTAAAAAACCTACTTACTGATTATTATACATGCCTTTGCTAAGTTATTGGTAATTTGTTGGGAAGCTCCATTTCTGCTCTCTACGTTGCTCCACAACAGAGATCAGGACCGGGAGCTGAGGTGGGGAGAAATGGAAATTAGCCTTCTAAGCCTAATAGAGAGATCCTTCTCCAGAGGGAGAGATCAACAGCATGGGATTATTTTAGACATCTCGAATCAACTTCTTGGACAATCTTATTTCCCACCAAGAACAGAAGAAACCACAATTACCCTTCCTGGGCTGAAGCTCTGTCTTCTGTAAGGACCCATCAGGTCCCAGACCTGAGTCTGGGACCAACATTTCTATTGAACTTAGCACTAAAATAGTTAGACATTTTCCAACTATGTAAGAGAGAAGTGTCTGATTTTAATATCATACCAACCCATGGAAATCTTGGCAGTGTCTTCAATGCAAGGAAAAAGATCCATATATCACACAGTGACAATAAAACTTTGACTAGATGGAGATCTCAAAAGTAAAAAGTACAGGGCACAGGTATATTGAAGCTACTATACCTGTAGGGCTTTATTAACAAAACTTTAAAGAAAATGTATGCAATTTTACTGCAATTTCCTTTTTATCCAACACCCATTTCCAAACCTTTTGAAATATGTTATGTTCAATTAAATTCTTTACCATCTTGCTCCTTAAAATTAACTAGGACTGAATTTTCACTGTGTTTTGCCTGGCCCTACTTTTAATTATCCTCACTTAGAATATTAGACACCATGCTGATTTCTGTCTAGAGGAAATGACCTAGGATCACTGGAAGCATATGAAGTTCATTTTAAGATGAAGCAATAACTTATATTAGAGGATGTAAAAGGTCTTAACCTCCAGTCCTTTAACATACTGCAGCAAAAAGCTCCTGGATTTTTTAATTAAAAAAAGACATCTGCAATGCATTTTTTCCTCAAATTCACTTAATAGTCTTTAAAACAACAGTCTCCCTGGCTAAATGGCAGTGCTTGAGCATACACATAAGAAGCATCACCCAACTCGGCTGGCTGGCTGGCTTTGATGGTTGTTTGGAGCATTAGGCTTCTGACTGTAACCCCTGTGTTGCAGTCATTCAACATGCACGTGGAGCACAATATTTATCTCTGTTAACGTTTCATTTTAAAAATAAAATGTTATCAGTCTCGCACAGTCTAACTTCTCTAGTATGAAGCCTTTCCAGAGCTTCATCTTGCTTGAAATTCACTGCTAAAAATGTCTGGCAGTTTACTGAAGTGCAGCTAGAGATTTGTTTGGCAGCTGCTCGTTCACAGAAATATGGTCCCTGCCTCTTAAAACACAGAAATAAATGCATGCTTCAGGAAATAAAGGCTGACTCACATATTAATCTTGTCCAGTCATTATAGTCTAATTAAAAGCTGATTTAATTAGGCTTTCCTTTAAGTGCACTCTTTCTGGAATTTACACATTGTTAACTCAGTAAACTTGCAAGAGGTGATCCTGACACTGCTATAACCTTACCTAAAATAACAAAATTAATTTTAAAGGCAGAGGGAATTGTATTTCACCTTTGAATTATCAGGCTAGGATGTTATAACACAGATTATTATTTTAGGCAGATTAATCAGCCTAAAGCTAAGGGAGTGAACCTCTACTTTGCAAATAATGTTGGTGTCCATTGAGAGTGCTTGCTGCCAGCTCTGCAACAAGGAAATCTGAAGTAAGGTATCATTGGAAGGACCATAAAACAACTCCAACAATAACATATTTCAAACAACATAAACCTTAAGAGTTCAACACTTGCACCCTAACTTGGCCTTGCAAACATCTAACTAGACAGCACAGAAACAAGTTATCACACGGGCTGCTGTGAGAAATCTCTCATTAAGAATAGGGAAAAGGAAAATTCCAACATCTCAATAGCCAGAATTACTGGTCCCATATCCCCTGTTTACTTAATCTTTCTAATCTGGATCCCCCAATTCAGACCTCTGTTCCTCACCACTGTTATGCTCTCATCTTCTTACCATAGCTCCACATTCCCCAACCCAAGGTAATTGCCAGTTCACAGAAATATGGTACCTTGCTCTTTAAAAAAAAAAAAGTTGAAATCTCCTGTGTTCACAAATATCCCAGCCCATCAGTGGTATTCCCATTGCAAAGCAAATTTCTTCCTGACTGCAAAGACTGTCTGCTGGAGCTGCAAAAAGAAAATTCTAGACATGCTGGTGTTTATTCCATCACTTAAAACATGAAAGGAGATGGCCAAATGCCTGAGGCTGCTTCTACCTCTCAAGGGCTTCTGTGGCTTCTTCTGGGCCCCTTTGTACATTGACACAGATGCTGGAGGTAGCTCCTTGCTGTGCAGGTGTGTGAATACATTCCAAGCGTGGGCCAGTGTAAAGCTGAGCAGGCCAAACACGTTACCTTACCCATAATACAGGATGGGCCCAAAAAATTAAAGAGGGGTTTGCATTTCAGTTATAGGCCAGCCATAAAGCAGGATCTCAGGATGGCCATTTCCACCCACCGCAGAGGTACATGAAACACTGTGCTTTAAATGTGAAGAGGTCCATGCTCAGTTTCTATGATTTTGTCCTGCATTTAAAGTTTTGAAGAGCCCAGCAGGTGCCACTGACTGCTGTGAATGCTTTCTTGTCATTTCTAACCAAACTCATCTGGCATAGTTACTACCAAATGCCATCTGTCATTTCCCAACACTGTTCAGGCTATTCTCCAAATTTTTCCAGACTTGCAAATTTCTCTCTGTATCTGCTGCAAGTCCCAAACTTTACCAAATTTCTTGCAGTCTTGACTGAGAAGGATTATATAAACAAGCAAAAATTATTTCAGAATTCAAAGGAACAATTTATATCCAGTGTGTGGTTTGGGCAAAGCTTAAGGTCAGCTCTTTATTTTACCTCTGCTGGGTCCCACATTGCAGTTTATGACGGAAACCTGAACCAAGGAGTGCTCTCAGAATGGCTACAGTCAGCCTGGACACACAGCGTTATAAACCAGGCTCTGAGATTTGTTTGTTCAAGAGCACTGACCAAGTACCTTTACCATGCATTAAATACAAGTTATTTGAAAGGTATTTGAGAGCTAAATTGGGCTTAGTATTACCTTTTATGTTTTATAGGTTGTGGAAATTTTCTCTGCTTAATTATCAAAGCATTTTTTGATCTTCTACAGTCCCCAGGAAAAGAGGGACAGAAGAGCAAGGTGGGGGAGGAAGCCTGATCCATCAAGGCATCCAGATGAAAGCCTGACCTCCAGAGCTCCTGGGGAATGGTAGAGTTTGTTAACTTCCCAAAGCAAGGGAGTGCCTGCCCTTCCCCAGGAGGGCTGGAGGCTTTGAAATTGGAAGCCAACACCCAACAGCTGTAGTCATTAGTGTGGCACGAGTATGTCGTGCCCTAGACAATGCACCAAACCCAGCTCCTCAGTGCTTGGAGAGGGTGGTCAAGGCTTGCTGTGGTCACGGCTCCTACAACAGGCAGCTCCTCCTGTGGCGACGGTCATGGAGAACAGGAACACAAGCATGGCGGCTGCAATTCGCCAGTGTCTGCTCAGCTGGTGCAGACCAAGGGAAATGGCTTTTTTTAAATCAGCCTGACTGAATTGGTAAGCACTGAAGAGGAAAAAACCAATTTACAACCCAAGTTTTTTCCTTAAATACCCATGGCAAACAATTACAAAAGGCATAATTTCCTCACAGCTGCACTGAGGTTGCAGAGGGCCTGCAGACACTTTAAACTCACCAGTAGCCAATGTCATGGTGGTGAAGTGAAACAGACTCTTCTGCATCAGACACTACCTGGGAAGTCTGCTTCCTATTTTGTGACATCCTTTACCCATTCCCTTCCTCTTCTGACTACTGCAATGGCAAAGAAAGACTCCTTTCTCTTGCATTTTTACAGAGTCCAGCACCATGACGCTACCAAACACTCCACTTACTAATACCACAGAATCAAATAACTGAAGAATAAATTCTTCCAAAACTAATCCAGATCTCTCTTATTCTAGTGTATTCCAATGGAAATTTGATACCCAAGCTTCCTGGAACTCCTGCTAGATGTTTAACTGGCTATCATATAAAGATAGCCCATCCCTCTGTGAGATCCAAATAAATAAATAAAAAAAACCCCACAAAACAAACAAACAAACCCCCACACACACACACAAAAAAAACCCCAAACAGACAAAAAAAAAAGTAAGGGTGGCAAGTCAGAGAATATGGCAGAGGTAGAAAAAGTACACAGGAAAGCAATTCCAAAGATTAATGTGAACACGAAGAATGGTACTTTTAATAAATTGTGCAGGTGACAACTGAGTAGATTTTGGTAGAAGAGATTTTCAAAACACGATTTATACTCTCTCAAGTCTCATTCACTCCAGGAAAGGGGTATCTAATTTTTTTTGCCCCTGCCTGGTTCCAGGCTTGTCCCATCACTTCCTTGACATTTGCATTCAGCCAGGAATGAGGACAATTTCTAACAGGGCAAGGAAATAAAAGGATGGTAGGAAAGGATGGGGAAGAGCCAAAGGCTTCTGGGTCTTTACTCCAGCCCCACAGCCCAGAATGTAATGTGCAGTCCAAGTGAACATGAGGAGACATTTTATAAGAAAATGGAAAGGGATTAAACCCTGTGTCCAGCATCACATCAGCAGGACAGAAATCATCCCCTGAAAACTGAGATGCGATAGCAAAGAACCTTACACTCAAACTGCCTTGTGAACACCTCACCTAGACTTAGGCAGCTCTAAGCTGGATAACACTGAAACTGAAAATACCTGAAAATACAGCAAAAAACTGTATTACTGAAATAACTGAAAATACAGCAAAAAACTCAGCCAGTTGTTCACAGGTGCCTCAACCAAGAGCAGCAGCTCTTTCTTCCTGCTGACAACCTATAGAGCAACGTCTGGCCCTGATGAAAGAAGCCCGCCTGTACTGTAGACTTTGTAGTGGTATTCCTTAGTAAGTTGGATTTACCATCTTGCACCATTCTTCTCAGAAAAAAATAGTGATTATATCTATTAAAACCCAGGCTCAGAAAGCTTCCCTCTTCCCTTCCTGAGGAAAAGCAAAACCTTGGCAGCTAAAAATAAATCGAAACCTGGGGAAATGAGAAATTACAAAGTAACAGAGAGATGAGATATATTTAGGCTTTTGAAGATCAAGAAAGGAATAGACATGCCAGGTACAGAGCTTACCTCCAAAAAAAACCAGCCCTGGGAGATGGAGACTGTGGGTTTAGGCAGGGGAATTCAATCTGCAGCCCAAGTCTACTTAAGCATATATTAAGGTGGCAAAGTCCCAAATAAGAATTTCTGGTTAATAAAGCAGAGCCACATACCAGTTTCAGGTCAAACATAAATACGTATTTTTGCTAAATAGTAACAAAAACGTTCTGAAATAAATTAAAAGCCAAACTAGCTACAAGTCTGGCTAGAAGTATGTAGAAAAAACACATTTTTCTTCTGCTCACAAAAGTTTTGCAGCCTTTTGATTAGTCTTCTGTGGAAGGAAAAAAGCCCTTTCAGTAAAAAGTTAATAACTTTCTCATATATAATATGCTACAATCTGCTTGCACTGAAATTTATGGCTAATCTTACCTTTGCAATCTTGGCAAAAGGTATCTATCTGAAGTTTGGAGATATGCTGCTTCTAATAATTCCTTAGATTGTGGGTTTTATGCACAATCCAAACAGCCAAATTTCTAGTACCAGGGACAGACCATTATACTGTCCTTTGTCCTCAGTATTTGTATACAGTTATTGATAACTTTGTGTACCACAAGCAAATATTTGCTTTTCACTTTCAGATTTTTAAAATTTTTTCTTTAACAGAGATGCTTTTGTTTGTATACAGTCAGTTCCTGTCAGGCAAACAATGATAAGCATCACCTCTTGATACTCCTGTCCTGAACAGCATCAATAGTAAGGCCACTGCTGTACCAATTATCTGCAGAGGAGATGCCTTGGGCCAGGTTGCTGCAGTGAACTTCTACTGCACACAACTTCCAGCCAAGAGCAGAGATAGATACCTGCTCACCTCCTGGGTGATAGAAAGTCACATGGCCATGCTCAACCCCCACTTCTGCAGCTCAGGGAAGCTGAGTGCTGAAGAAATCATGAATAAGAGTATTTAACACAGTACTTAGGAATATCTAGCATGTGGTGCTCCAAAATTATATTTTCAGTGGTTCAATCCGTAAAAAGTAAAGGAGTTCACTACTGCTGTCCAGCTAAGGGCAGAAAAACTTATTTTTCTCCTCTTTAAAACCACTCAGATTCATATTATTGATGTCAAAATATTTTTACTCCAGCTGAAACTCTACAACCACATCCACGTCTTTGACTTCAGACAGCCATTCACGACCTGTCTGTTTTCATTCCTGAGGGATGTTCACAAGGTATTTTTTCTTTTTAATTTGCCTCCACCCAGTTTACATTGTTTTCAGTCCTGATGCAGCTCTCCACTAACTGATCAGCAGGAAGCCCAGGATGATGAACCAGTCAGTCATGACAGCCAGCCAGGCAGGGCATGTAGCAATATCAATACACCTGGCACTGAAAGCCACACCAATGAGGCAAAACAAAGTCTGCTGACTGCAATGGTGCTGTTTCATTAGCCCAGTTGAAAGACTCGAGTCACCTGCTTCTCTGTAAGGGTTGCAGGTTCAGTGTTCAAGCATGAACTACAGTAAACAACAGATAGAAAACACAGCCAAAGGATGAAGGGAAGGAAAAGAGCACCCATGAAGCCTCTCCACAGTAGGAGGTAAGTTATTGCATATTTCAATCAAATGTCAGTAACCCCCGACAAATGTAGAGCATACATATGCATGCACACAGCAATGCGTACTTTGAGCTCCTATATATCTGCAGGAAAATGAATAAACAGTGCCAGTGGAAAGCCGTAAGATTGTCACCTAGATAAGTTGCATAAATCTAGTCTTTCAGATCACTGAAAATAGACTTTGGCTGTTTGATTCAACCATAAATCAGGATCCCAGTTAATCTGGATTTAGAGTGGCTTTCCTGTGCAGTTTTGAGAGTCTCAAAGGAATATACTGTTCACTGATTTATGTACTAGTCTTGCTGAAAAGTTGATTTACCACTGCTTTCTGCAAACAGTGAATTGCAGCTTGCTGGTTTCTCTGAATATGCAAAGCCTGTACTGTATATAAAGGTGGGAGAGTTTGACAGTTTGCAGCTAAGTAAATCACACTGATCCCAGTGTTTGCCTGGAGATTTACAGTTCATGCTATAATTTAGCCCCCCAACGCCAACCCACAAAATACAGTCAAATAGGAAAATGTTTTGTCATCTTTTCATACACTGGAACTTCTTTCAATTGTCCATTATTTCAAAATCACTCTACCTAACAAATTCCACCTTGCAAAACATTACCAATGGCACCTAAAAATGTTTTCAAAATTAATCTGACAACAATCTCAACCAGGATATTTTAGCTCTTGAGACAAATATTGGGCTTTATGAATTTTCCTTTAGATTTCCAGCAATGTTTGCTTACTTTAACATGAGCCATTGCATACATTCACAATTAAAAGAGCCACAGCTTTGCGCACAAACTTCAGAGCCTTTCTTTTCTGAAAGCAAAAGATGCAGGCAAATCGTAGGCATCTCTACTTCAGGGAAAAAAAATTAAAAATCACAACAACAACAAAACCAACCAACCAACCAACCAATTTTTAGTAGCAGAATTCATGTTACTAACTGTGCAGGCAGTATTCTCCATACCCATCGCTCCCTCACATTTGATAAGAATACTGTAGCATTTATTTCCATGCATGTGATAAAACACAAACCTATGATCAGTTACAACGTTCTAACAGATATTTCAGGACAGCATATATTCTCAAAGCCATTTAGCCAACCCATTTACCACGTTCAGTATTTGCAAATACAGATTCCTTGCCTACAGAGGTGACCCATCTGCCAAGATATTGCAGATATCAAGATAGCAGATATTTTTCTTTCTGCTGCTCTTTAATTTGGCAAACCATAACTTGACAAATTCTTTATAGGGACTTTTCCTGCTTCTAGCAAAAACAGTGCACCTCATTGGCCAGCTGAATAATGAGGAAATATTATCTCCTTTGTAGAAAAGTATGCCACTACTGTCACAATATCAAGACAGCATAATTTATAACTCCTTCTCTCCCTCCTCCTTTCATTTTGGCCTGAACACTGAGTAACATATCAAATTTCAAGCCATTTTTCATTTTCGGAGCTAATCTGTTTGGTTGCTGGAGTGGAATGACAGAACACACCTGTGATCAAAGGGGAAGGTAGATGGAAAAAACATCTCCCGAGTTCATGTACATCCATTACCCTGACCTTGTTACATAGCGCTTCATATAGGTTTGGTCAATTATTAGACATTTGACAGTTACTTCCCACACAAAGAAACTATTGAGCAAGTTTGGCATGCCTTTTGTTCTTTATTAATTTAAACTGTCTCGAGCAATGACTTGAGAGAGGTCAAATATCTCTTGATAAAAAAAAAAATTTAAAATTCTTTCTGTATAAAGGAGCATATTCGCAGTGACAAAATCCAGAAATTGTCATTTTTTACGATGGAGCAAGACCACCCTCTGCTACCTCAACCAACAGAATATCAGGACATTCTTTAGGGGAAAAAAACCCAGATTCAAGACCTGCCTTAAACTCATTAAGGGTTTTCAAACCCAGATTAGGCTAATTCAGGATTTTCCCCTAGGAGCACTTTTAAGTGTCTCTTTTGTTCCAGTGGGGAACAAAGAAAACCAAATTTTGAGTGCTGCAGTTTTTCCACAAAGATGGAACTTTTCTCACCCAGTCACTTTTAATTATCTTCACTCGCATCATGAGAGCATTGACACATGATGGGATTGCAAGGATTACAAGACAAAGCTAAGGGCCACGATCCCCACCCCGCAACTGTCTCAGCGCTGTGAGGAGGGACAGGGCTGCTGGCACCACACTTTAATGAATGTTTCCCTTACAGCCCATGGATTTCTAAACCAATCTTGGGATTGAATTTTTTTTTTTTTTTTTTTTTTTTTACAAGCTCTGTCTTGAGTAGGGAGCATGCTCGAACTAGAAAGGGAGGAAAAATTATGTAGAAGAAGGAATCACATCATCACATCTGACCAGACTGTGAAGAACTTGGTTATCAATTAATCTCTGGTACACATTGCTGTTTCTGTCCTCTAATACCCAGGTCACGTTCCCCTGAATGGTTTTCTGGATCAGTAGAAAACAATAAATAATGAAGAAACAAAGCCAATTCTAGCTGCTTATTTTCTTCCTTGCTTCATTCAGTTGGGAGTTGGAACTAGATGATCTTTAAGGTCCCTTCCAACACAAGCCTGTGATTCTATGACTCATTTGAAATCATAAATTATTTGTTGTATCATCTTCCATTGCTGCAGAGGCAACTACAGCAGAGCAGAAGGTATTGTGAATTCAGTTAATGCCAAAAGTTTGGTTAATTCTTTCAAAGGAGACAAATGGGTGGCCTGCTCATGTGACACACTACAACAACAAGAACAACAACAAAAATCACAGAAATAAAAATGAGGAACTGCCTTCTTTCCTTCTCTCTGTCCACCCCATGGAAATATTTCCCATGGCTGAATAACGTAAAAATCATCTAGAAAATAAAGAATTTAGAAAACTGCCTCTAGATTAAAAAAAAAATTCATTATCACTTTTCCATCAGTATTAATGAAGGACATTTAAAATGCAAGATATTTGTCCAGAAGAGGCAGCAAAATGCAAATATGTTATTTTGTAATTGTTGATTTTCCTGGAAAACCTTGCATTGTTACAAGACACATTTTCATTGTTTCATAGATGATGGAACCATTTGCTTATCTCTTGGTAAGATTTTCCCCCACTGGTATGAAACTCCCCATCTCTGTTCCCCTGAAGGAAGAACGATAAAACATATTCATCATTTTCTCTATAGGATTTCACAAACAGGTGTTAGAAATTTCAGAGACATTCATTGCAAAAATCATTATACCCTCTTCACAAGCAGAAAACCTGACCTTCCAAATGCCATCCTATTCCAGTAGCACGAGACACTGGCTACCAGCACAAAACCAGCTACAACACAAAACCAGCAAGCCAAATGAAATGGCACTCCCAGTAGTAAACGCTGTGCATTTGCTCAAAGGCAAACTTGTCTCATTCTGGGAAATAGCTGCCCTTTACAGCTAAGGAGAAGGTGGATTTGTTCCACCACCCTCCAATATGCCATAGGAATATCTCCTCTAAAATAGCATGGAGGGCACCAACACAGCCCTCCATATTGGACAGCATCCAAAATTCTCAGTTGCCCTCTCTCACTGATTTGTTGTGAAGTGAAGCCCAAGCACCACACAACTCATGCTGTACCTCCAGATTCAGGACTGGGTTCTGCCCCAAGCAAATACATGGGATTCCATGACCTTACAGAGGAGTGGAAAATATGAACTTTTGTCTGCATTTTTGTGAGCTAGAAAAACTCTCTGAACATCCCCTTAGCAATAAGGTCGATTTTGGAGAGTGCTTTTTGCAGTTGCAGAGATGGCTGTAAACTGATAGCAGTTTGTGTTAAAAAGAAAAATTTGCATACCTTGAAAGCACAGCAATCAAATATCTGAAAAAGAAAAAATATAGATATTTTATTGGGGAAACAATTTTGTTAACCAATTTCTATTTTCATATGCTCTTCTTATATCTGCTTCTTGCTCAAATCAGAAAAAAAATAGTACAGCTGTTTATTGTTTCAATACCTCTACCTTGTTCAAAGTTAGGAAGCTTAGTCAAACACTTGAGCAATTCTGAATGGAAAGAAGGAACTGCTGAGCTCTCATCTCATATTTTGCTGGGAAAAAAAAAATCAAATTTATCAGTTTCAAGCTTGAAATTTACCCATTTCAACAGTAGCAGGTATCTGAGTGTGAAAAGAAAATACAGAAAGCGAAAAAGGGGAGAAAGGAACCCACTTAACTCCTCAGCAGGCAGCATAACCCCATACTCTCAAATGCCATGAATCTATCACCCACAGACCCTGTAATTACAAAACCAAACAGTATGAAGATGATAAACAAAGAAGACATACGCCAAAATTTGCAATAATCTCCTCACAGTAAGCCAGTGCTCACCATTGCTAAAGTTTTCCACTCAGCTTCATTCAGAATGGATCGAACCAGAAGCCATGGAAGGACAATTGTGCCCAAGGAACTTTATCTTTTGCCAAATGCAGGGCTTGGTTTTAACAAATAGCCATTTTCCAGCAATATATTTTCACAGGGAAAATTCCCAATAAGATGTTCTTAAAAGAGAGCCAGCCTTCAGATCAGAGAGCTAGATAAAATAATTTGAAGACATTTCCAAGAAACATCTGTTTCTTCCACATGAGTTTCCAAGTCTCTCCTCATCTACTCCTTCTTAGTCTTCTGTAGTTGTCTGTTTGCTTTTGTTTTCAATGAGCTAGAAAAATCCCTATCTTTTCAACTACAAAAGGATTGCAAAGGAAAAGAATACTTAATGGCATAAAGGATGACTTTCTTAGAGCAACACAAAGATTACAAAGACTAAAAAACATTCTGGGCTTGCTGATGGAGGGGCTGTAAACGGGAAGACATACAACTCACCTTGTGGCTTGTTTTGAGGACAGAAAATAGAAACATTTAAATTTCTAATGCTGGCACTGTTCATAACCACTAAAAACCCTACAGCATTACCTGTAGGGAGACTTGAGCTGGTTCTGCTTGTAGTCCCAAGCTGACGAGAAACCCACAGCTGTGGTTAGCAGGGCACTAAGCCCAAGTTAATAAAGCTCAGCTGAGAGCAGGGCATGTTAGTTTAGGCCCAGTGCCACACTGGTTTGTTAGATGGCTTCTAGTCAGCTCAGAGCGGGCTCACACCTCCTTGTGAGAGATCACGTAGCCCCTACTTTAGACAGATACAAAAACATAACACAGGAGCTCAAAGTCTTCGGTTTTGTGGGCACACAGCAGGTAGAAAGGCCTCTGCAAGCAGATCTGCTAAGCTCTGCCCTTTGGTGGGTTATGTTCATTCTTGGTTCAACACCCAGACCCAACAGATTCTTCTTCCCGTGGAAATGTGCCCCAGTAGAAAACTGCAGATGCTGCAGCCAGGGAAAGATTTGGTGTTAATCAAAATCCAAAACACTTCAAGCATGTATTTTACAGAAGTGACTTACTATTTCACGTTCCTGAAAAAAATCCATGGAAACAAAAGAAATTAACAAGGTAAAGCCACCAGTGTGTCTCATGAGATCCTTGTATGGTACATTGAGGATGCTCATTGAGGTGCTCATGCTCTGAAATGTTACTTGCAATGATGCAATGTGTTGTTATGATATGCTCGTGACATGTTTAGAGCTGACCTCTCTAATATAGTGTTTTAGAGGAGAGAGGGCTGCAGTGGAGATGAGGAATGGGAGCTGAGAAAACACCTGTCATCCTTCACCCTTTGGAGGTTAATACCACTGCTCTGAAGTACTCTACTCTCATTTGAAAGAATGATTAATATCCTGCCATGTTTTTGACAGGAGTAAGAGCTGCCTCCAGAGCTGTCATGATACTACTTCACAATGTAAATTGCTATTGCTCTTCTGAAATCTTGTTAGATTTCAGAAACTTTCTCAGACAGAAGCCTGCAAAGCACAAGACAGATAAAAATTGATATGAGTATCTAAATTATTATTATTATCATTGTCTACTTTGGACAACTTTCTTCTATGGCAATCTGGTTTATGGCCTTTAGGAAGCACAGGATCTTTCATCATTTTGTTCCAAAACTAAATTAACAGCAAGGGATTACAATGTCTATAAATTAACACAACTGCTCACATTTCACTGCCAAGGAAAAAGGCTGCTTCACTCTTTACTGTCAGGTCTCTCACACCTCTCATCTGTGGAAGAAGAGCAAAGTAAAACTGCCGAGACTCACTGGATCTCTGAGGCAGTTGTCGAGCGAGCAGGTGTGCAGGTCTGCAAATTGATGCACTTCGAGCTGTCTCCTGACATCTACATGGCAGTCTGAGAATGGTCAGGCCACATCCATCAAACCAGGTGCAGGCAAAAAATACTCCTTTCTCAACGATCTTGCCTTGCATAACTACAACATTCAAACTTCCAGACTAATTCCCACTGTACGTGCAAGGTGTGGAAAATATCTACAGAGGAGTACACTGCACGTGTGACCACACCACCAAATTGGGATGTGAGAACCGGCCCGGGCTCCTGAGCAAGAGGAGATTCCCTGAGCTCCTCTCCTCCCCTCAGTAAAGTGCAAAGCATAACCACGCAAGTGCTCCCCATACTTGCAGTGTTAGGGGAAAAAATATATTGTGTGTGCACAAAACAGGTGCTAAATACATATGTAATGATTTATTGTCACAGCATGTGAATACAGCACAAGATTTAGAAACCATCTCAGAATGAATTCCCAAAGCCATTAACTGTCAAACACTTCACATCTGCCAAGTCCAGACCCCCAAACTAATTCATAAGCATTCAGCAACTTCCCTCTTTCCCTGGGGACTTCGTGTTATTTCAGCATTAACTTCACTGCCTGCCTGAGTCTGAGATCAATCTGTCTGATTCTTACAAAAACCTTGGTAAAGAAGGGACACAGACATCTTATCTGGCATCAATCAAATGTCAAGAATGAGATTTCTGTGGCATTTACACAGTGCCCCAGATTGAGAGACATTAATGGTATTTGAAAAGCAAAGGCTTTGTTGATATTTTTCTAAATTCACTAAGGTGAAGGTATGTTTGCTCCACCCAAAGCTGGAGTGACAGCTTTGTGATGCACTTTGCTTGCACGCATTCTTCCCATGCCATATTCCTGCCCAATAAAAACAGGCAGACCTTAGCCCTGGTCTCATATACACTCATTTTAACTGGGTAGTTATACTAGTCCAGACTTCTCTTACTGTCAAGTGAAAGCAGAAATGGATTCCATTTCTATTTTTCATATTTAAAAGAAGGGTGGGGGAAAGGTAGTCCATTGATAAACACCAAAACCTCCAGATCCAGATAATTAAGGCCAGTTCTAAAAAGATAAAAATAAAACAAAACAAGTGAAACAGCATGCAAAAACCCCCAACAGATAGATCTGTATTTCTTCTTTAAGGTCTGATTGTAGTGGTCTTCCTCGTGACAAAAAAGGGAAAAAAAAACTGTGAAATTTCCATTATACACCATTTCATTTTGGCAAAATTCATATCTTCCTTTCCTCTACTTTTCTCCTTTGCAAATTGTGAACTTTAAAATTTTGGTATAGAAAATAGGTAAAAAATAATTTGTTCTATGTGGTGTTACATTAATCCTGAACTAAAGTCTTTTTTATTTTAGAGTGGATATCTTTATTTAAAAAAGAACGCCCACAAACATTAAAATTTTTGGTAAGAGAGACCAATTTCCAATTTTGCTTACAATTCTGCGAGAATAAACTTAAGCGTGGAGACTTTTACTTCTTTGTAAACCTGTTTAATAGACCCCAATATCGATGCACATGCTTCTACTAATTATGATATAGACAACTGAATTTTCACAGTCCTCTTTCTGTTCTGATATTTATAAGGAGCTAGAGGACTGATTTTATATACTGCAGATCCGAAAATTACTTTTGGACTTAACACAGTCATTTAAATGCCAAGATTTTAAAGGCCTCACAAATGTCTTAGATTTGTAGTTCATGAAAAGTTTCATTCTTTGAAAGGGTCTCTGAACAGTCTTGCCAGGGAAGTGGTGGTAAAATGGTTTTAGCACTTCTGTGAAAAGTGCAGCACAGATGATTAGAGATTATAATACACAGAAGGCCGTGGAGAGTACATTAGATATTAACAGCACTTCAAAGCTTAACTAGAAGCTGGTCAAAGAAAACCAAACACAAAACCCTCTTTTCTTTTCCTTTCCCACCATAGTTCAGTCATTTCACACACACAAAACATAAACAAAACGAGCATGAAAATGGTTAGTTCCAGAGTGGCTGTTCTGTTGCCTCAAAGAAGATTAAATCAGTCTGGTTAACATCACTCTTATGACAGAATAATGGCTTAATGTCATGAGGCTTTGCCATGGCATATCCCAGACTTTGAAACCATTAAATGCTTCAGAACTGGGGTTCAGTGTTTCCTAGTGAAACACAATACTTTATGCAGCACTGCTTCTTAATTACAGACTGAATTTTTGTCAGCTTTTTTTTAAAGTATGTTTTTGTATGCATTTTTCAGCTGACTGCTAGGCAAGTCTGCAGATCCAAGGGTTGAATTTCCAGCTTTTTTGAAGAATAGCACTTCATATCAGTGGTCATACTGGTGGGCCTAAAAGGTTATGCTCCTGAAGGTGATTGAGGTCCTGCCCTGGCAAGCATTGGAGAGTAAATCTGAAATGTCTCTTCAGGGAGCCGTACAAAAGTGATGTAGTTATGAGCAGAAAGGCAGAGAATTGCTGCTAGATAAGAAACAGGCTAGAAAACAAAGGATAGGATTAAGTAACAAATTTTCTAAACAGGAGTCATCAGCCAAAGCCTTGAAATGTTTAAAAAGTATGTTGTGATATCTTTAAAAATGTAGGGAAGGGACAAGCCAGCACTGAAAGTTGGTTTTCTTATTTACAGCTTGGTCCAAGCTAGAGCAGACTAACCACAGAATCACAGAATCATTAAGGCTGGAAAAGACCTCTAGGATCATGGAGCCCAACAATGTTCACCACTAAACCTTGTCTCCAATTGCCATATCCACATGCCTTTTGAACACTTCCAGAGATAGAGACTCCATCATTTCCCTGGGCAGCCTATTTCTATCCCTGACCACCCTTTGCATGAAGAAATTTTTCCCAATATCGAATCTACACCTCCCCTGGAACAATTTGAAACCATTTCCTCCGGTTCTGTCACTTGCTACCTGGGAGAAGAGACTGACACTCACTTGGCTGCACACTCCTTTCAGGCAGTTGTAGAGTGCAATGAGGTCACCCCTGAGCCTCCTCTTCCGCAGGCTAAACACCCTCAGCTCCCTCAGCCGCTCCTCAGTGGACATGTGCTCCAGATTCTTCTCCAGCTTCATTGCCCTCCTCTGGACTCACTCCAGCACCTCAATGTCTCTTGTGTAGTGAAGGGCCCAAAACTGAACACAGGATTTGAGGTGCAGCCTCAGCAGTGCCCAGTACAGGGTGATGATCCCTTCCCTTGTCCTGTTGGCCATGCTATGTCTGATACAAGCAAGGATGTCATTTCTTGACTTAGAGGTCAAGAAAGCCAGAAACACAATGGTAAAGCCAAAAGTAAAACAGAAAAAACCACACTTTTGAAAAGGAAAAAATTAAATATAACCTCATCTTATATTTGACATCATCTTGACAACCATTTCAGTTAAAAGAGAGAGAGTATGAGACATGGCAGGGTGCTTGGAGAAAGATTTTCATCCAGTGACAGCCAAGAGTGAAGGAAATGTTGAGGACTGACCACGTCTGCAAAGATGTTGCAAGATAGAGGCAGGTTTAGCCAAGAAGCAGAGCTTCTCCTGTCAAGTAAGTTTGTAAAGCCTGGAATCATTAACACTAGAAAGTTGATGGGTAGTCTGGGATTTGAAGGAAGTATATAGAATATAGAATATGGCATGCAAAGAAAAGACTGGATGGGGCCTTTCTTCATTCTGTCCTGGACTCTGCAGTCAGTGCAATAAAACACTGCTAAATACCCAGGTGCCTCTCCACAGAGCACTGGATTAAAATGAGGAGCAGACTGTCCCAAAAGATGGAGGTGCAGAGGCATAATCAGGATTCAAATCCTGTGGTATGAAAAATGCACAGTTATCATTAACAGCAATGCTTTTGGAAGACATGGTACACCCTACTCTTTCAAGTACCAACCAAGAGTTAGGTACCACAATTAAAACTATGCACAAGCAAGATCAGACTAGCTGCTTTCTGCAAAGTTCACGATCTTCCTTCAGGATCCAGCTGGTGAGCTTGCAAATGCAAAGCCCGCAAAAGCAAAGTGTGCTGAAGCTATTTTCTCATTGCAGCAGGAGGTATAGGAAGATCCTGTGAAACAAAATCGATATATAAAAGAAAGTAACTCAAACTCCTACAGTTCTGCTTGAGCTCTGTGTTTTTCTGATCTTTTAGTCAACCTCCCTTTTTAATTTTCTCCAGTGCTCTAAGATGCATAATTTAATATTACAAATTCATTGCCTTTCTCATCTATATTTATCAGGCACTTTGAAGCCAAACATAGTGACACCTTTTTAAAATGATTTGGACAAAAGAAAAGTGCCTGCACTTTTTTGCTATGTATATGAAAATTCATAAGAACAAATCATTCCCTGTGCTTTAAAATTATCTAGAAATCCCTTTGGCAAAAAAATGTTTCTGTGTGTCTGAGAAGAAAATCACTTCAATTAAGAAACCATCTTTAGTCAATTTAACAAGGGCTACTTTGAATGCCCAAATTCTTTAGAAAGTATTTATGCAAGCAATAGTTGAAAATAATTATCCAACCACATGCTTACAAAGGAAGGCAAGATTTGTAAGGCAGATAATATCTTTCAAGTTCATAGAGCTGGAGAAAGCAGACAAGTTTTCAGGCACACAAGCCTTTCCCCAGCTCTTTTTTTCTCTCATCTTTATAAGTTGGTGTAATAAAATAAACCATTTACATTCCAAAACTGTCACAGCTACAACACTGATACCAATACTCACAAAGCTGAAGTCTGAAAAGGCACACTGCATGTGGATGTAAGATGTCAGCTGAAAACTCTTATAGCATAGTGGCAAGCATAAAAACCCCAAAACTTTACCAGCAAATGTTTCTACAAAAGTGTGTGTGTTGAAGTTCTACCTTGAAGAACTTCCTGGTGAGAATGAAAACTTGTCAGGGTTCTTTTAGTTTTCTTTCACTTTTTGAGTGTTGATGTTAATAGGAATGTCCTGTTCAGAAAATTTCAATGCCAAGAAAGAAAAAAACAGGCAGGCACAGGGGTGACTGGATGCTGTAGATTCCTCACAGTTATAAACTTAATACCGGAAAACACATCTGGAAGCCACATTGCTGAAGGCTGAAGAAAATGAAGCTAATGATCTGAGAGACAAAGCAGCACTGAGACTGAAGGCAGAAAGAGCCCTGAATATGCAGTAGACCAGAAATGTGAAGCATCATGAAGCATCATCTCTCCATCTGCAGTTGAGAGATTCCAAATTTGCCAGAACTGCTTTCAGTATAAAGTATCTGATCTTGTTTACTTCTACCAGACATGCAATGACGGGGCACACCAAAATGCTGGAGAAAATTGTGGCTTTGCTTCTCAGTATTCTTCTATGCCTTTCCCAACTTAATGCTAGTGCTACGTGGGTGCCTGCCTTGCTCTTCCCATCAGAGGAAATAAATACAGGTAAAAGGACCTGCTCGATAGCAACCTTCAAACTCTTGGAAAAGTCTGTTATACCTGGAGTCTGAACAATGCCTACATTTGAGGGATCACAGATCCTTCATTTAGGTATGTTTGGAGAACAAAACCAACTGAATGCTTGGAAGTGTCACCCACAAGTTTACTTTTTCCAATGGCCTTGTGGATTGCAGAAGGGCTGCTGCTCACTGTGATGCATATCCACATATGTGTAACTGATGGCAGTGATGGAAAAAATCATCCCTCATTTGTTCTTGGAAAGTGTCTTACGTAGGTAATTTTCCTCTGCATGGGGTACTTATTCATGCCTTCTTTTAAAGACTCTGTAAGATTGATTATTCCTTTCATCTGTGGTCTGTTCTTCCTCGAATTTCCATGTCACTCATTTCACATGTGAAGAGAGAGGAAGATACTGAAGTCGATCCTGTCTGGCTTCAGCTTGGCTGCACCCTTTGCACTGACACAACCCTCAGTGAGGCTCACCCAGCCGTGCCTGCTAGCTGCTTTTCTAAGGTCACATGGAGAACTGCAGCCCCACTGCCTGCTCCACCCTAGCAGACCACCAAGGCCGTCAAGCTGGCTGCCCTCAGTGCCACAGGAAGGACTTCAGCTGGTTAGGAAAGTAGCTCATCCGGCGGTTGATGCCGTCTCGAAAAGGCAGCTGCCATCCCTCGTCTTGCAAGGAGATGAGTCCTCGCGGTGCTTCACGTCTCTCTGGGACAAGGTGGCTGCTCTTCCCCGTGGTCTCAGTGTGCCACGTCTTCCTTGTGCTTTCCAAGGAAACCTCCAGGCATGAGAGCAGAGCTTGCTCTGCTCTGCTGCGTGCAGACTCAATCTGGAAACCGTCTGCCTGGCCCGGCACACGCAGCACCACTGAAGCAGCACTGTCCTTCAGCTTGCACAACAAGCCGACAGCTACTGCAATCCTTAAAAATAGTGGGGGCTCTCTACAAAAAACAAAGCACATCCAAACTGTGGGGTGAAATCCACATGTATCTACAGCTATCAATTAATTAATGGAAAAAACATTTAGCAAGGACTCTGGAAGGGATGGTAAAAACAACAAAGCAGAGACAGATTCATCGATTGATTTCCAGCAGGTACAAAGACAATTTTGCCAGCGGCCACTCTGTCTGCAGAGTAAGATGCTAGTTTTGTTTTGTTGAGCTCTTTTTTCCTTTTTGAAGATCCACATGGAAGCAACAGCTCCATAAAGCATGGCCTCTCATTTTCTTCTGGAGCCTTCCAGAACAATAAGGCCCCATGAGCTACATTGCTGAAAAAAAAATAGCTTTAATTAAAAAAAGATTGGGGTTTTTTAGGGTTGTTTTTTTTTTAAACCAAATTGCAACTCCCAGTATACTTCAGTCAGCACTACAGAAATGTAGACAAATTAGAAGACATGAGAAACCAAGGAAAATGTTAAGTAGCTGAAAAGGGGGTTCGGCTGGAGAAAAAAAATGGAAAGGAGTAACTGTTGTGTGTACAGTTTAGTTGAGCAATGACTGAGGCCATATGTTAACTGGCTACAGGCATCTGTCAGAAATAAACAGCTAGCAGAGGAATAACAAGTTAGGAGAGTAAAAGAGCAACAGTTAGGCATAATGACAACCCTGAGAAAGGCAAAATTTAGACTAAACCTCAATTTTTCTTTTTGCATAACAGGTCCTAGGAAGTGGAATATTCCCAGGGTTCTGCATAGAAATACTTTTGCATAGTACACACAGTTTTATCCCCTCCCAGTTTAAAGTCGCTCATTCTGGAGGACACAATCTTGCACTGTTAATCTCAGAAACCAGAGAGAGAGCTTCTATCCATAAGCATCATCTTCCAGATAAAGGGCCTGTTGGCTGCAGGGAATGTTATTCATAGAAAAAATCACTTCAAAATACTGTCTTTTGCTTATGTAAAATAAAACCAAAAGCAAGCAAGCAGGGAAAAAATAAAAGAATTGGCCTGTTTATGAAACTGGTAAAGCTGCAGCAATATTGTACACTTTCTGTCCTCTTTTTTAGGGCACAGTCCTTCTGGTTTTGGGTGGGGTTTTTTAACAAAACTAAAACTACATGCCATTGTACCCCAAATGTCATGATATTTAGTTACAGCATTGACCTGTCTGACTATTTTCCAGTGTCTCAGGACCCTTGAGCTGGTATCTCTTCTGTAACTGGTTAAGTAAAAACCAGGTGTGTATTCTCCTGGGTCATCTCAGTGGATGTATATTTAGGAATGACAATTTCTGGATGATATTCAAACATTCCTCTGGATCCATGTCATCTTGGCAAACAGTTTTAGATGCACATACTGACCTGTATCTCTTCATCTGCTCTGTGTTTTGCTCAGCCCTGTAACCACAGCCAGTATATGGATTTCATCACACAGAGGTGCCAAGTCTCTGCAGAATTAGAAAAGAGGAAAAGTGTGTGACTCATCCTGAAGAAGACCAGATGTAATATTCCCATTACCTGTTACAGTGAACACATTATCATTTCAAAATTATCCTGATTTTTAGGGGTTGCCCTGACAGCTTCGTAGCTTTTCATTATCATTTGGCAGAATTGCTCCCAAAAAGGTCTTTTTTTCCTATGGTGCATATTGTTGCCACAGCAAGCCTCGGCAGATTTCAGCTCGAGCCCACCTCTCATGTTTATTCTTCAACCTCTGCATTATGGCAAGAGTCCTCAAAGGGAATCTTCATGACTTTGTGAAGGTTAACCAAAGTACTTAAAAATAAACCAAACTGCTAAACATCAAAGCAGTTCTAGAATGTGCTGCTCAGCTCCCCAAATCACACAGAGGCACACAGAAGTAAATCAAGCCTCTCTCCATAGTTACACCTTTATGTTCAGCTTATACCTAGGCCCAGGAGTAGGGCTGGCTGTTCAAGCTGAATACTTATGTGGTTTATGCATCTCCCTGTCTTTAAAAAAATCCTTCCTCCTTCCTCTGCACCCACCCAGAAGCTTCTCATGTTACCTCTTATGTGCCCAATTTGATATAATTTACTGATGACAATACTTGGGAATGTTTAAGCAATCCCTTCCATGAGACCATCTTTTATGTAAGCTTACATTTTCCATTTCTCTTGGCTTGAAAATATAAAACAGAGGATACCATCCTTCAGTAGTTGCAGGCAAAGAATCTGCTCCCCAAAGCACAGCAGCTGAAGGCTTCAGTCATTTAAGAACTGATGACAGTTTATACACAGCTTCCTTCAAAATAAATAGCCAAAAGGCCAAAGGGAAAAAAAGAGAAATGTGTCTATCAAGTTATATACATGCACTTCGTATAAGATCTAACATCTCATAAAGCTGACTTCAGTGACTTACTCAAGAAAAAACAAATGAAAATGCAGGGCTAAAACAAGTAGTGCAGAAACCCTTCAATCTGTAAGAAATGAAACTGACAATACTTTGAAAGCCTTCCACCAGTATTTACAGAATTATCATCTGAACTTTCACAGCCCGAAACCACGGAGTCAAGGTAAATGAGCTGGTAACCACTACATATTATTTAGCCTGGATTACTCTTTCTTCTGGTACCATTACATATTTGCAATAAACCGAAGATACGCATTTTCTATGAGTTTGTGGGCACACTTGAAAGTGACTTTGTCTGGCACATAGCAAATCTCCGCTTTGTTTATACTCGTGTTTAACCACTGCTGAGTCTGGGGCCACCAGCTTCTCCGTAGGCTGAGATCATAGAAATATTGCAGCTCACATCAAAGCCGACCAGAGGCATGAGACAATCTGCACAATGACCTCATGTAAGAGAGGGTATGAGTTCAACAAACTTCATCTGATGCCTTTACATAGAGTGCCAGGCCATCTGAGCAGGGATTTCAGCATTCCACCTTGCTGCTTCTTGCCACAGTATGACACACCAGGAAAAATAAAAAAAGAAAAGGATCTTTTTCAACTATAACGTCTACAAAAAAACCAGACAGGACTAGGATCAAAGACTCATAGAATCATTTGGGTTGGAAAAGACCTTTAAGATGCTTGAGTCTGAAGTCATTTAGTTTATGCCTTATAGTTCCCCAAAAATTTTCTAAGGTTAAACCACAGGTATCACCTGGAGATAAAGTGTGTTTGGAGAATGAATAAACCAGAAAAAAAAAATCTACAGATGTTTTCCTTAGCCATTTTATTTTGTGGCACTCATAATGTGTGATTAGTATGGAACAGTCTGTTGCTGGCTCTGCCAATTTCATTTTGGGCTTGAAAGATATTGGATAGTGTCTGAGAGGAGCACAAGCCCCCTCAAACTTACATTAGCAGCAGTGGTTGGGTAAGCGGAGCTGGTGGGAGGGCACAGAGTGCAGTAATTGACAGGTAAGCCATGTTACTAGTGAGGAAAAATTGCTTATGTGTGAAGGTTGTCCCCAGGGATACATTTTGACAACAGAGAAGTATTCCTTCATGGCTGAGGACAAAAGGAGTTCCTGTTCTGAAACCTCTGGTATGTTCTGGCAGAGGAATTTCAAGCCCACCACAACAATATTTCAGCATTTCTTCCACTCTAATTGAAAGAGAGACAAAAATGAGAGAAGACACCAGTGTAGAAGCGCACTCAAATTAAGGGTAATTTTAAAAGAAAGTAATGTTGGAACCTTTTCAAAGTTTGGAATACATTATCATAAACATGTAGTTGTGTAAAAATTAGTGTTCCAGGATGTTCTGGAATAATGGCTAAAGCAATCATCCATGTATTACCCAAAGGCAGTATAATGGCATTGTTAAATATGATGCCTCAAACTCTCCTTTATTAATACCCTCATTTTCTCATTTTTAAAACACATTTTTTCAAATGTTGCTCATCCAAGAAAACATTTCCCATGACAGATAATTGATTTCAGATTTCAAAACAAACAGAAACCCCAATGGCAATCAACATTTCCACTGGAAAATCAGCCATTGTTAAGCCCCAGTTATCTCTATTATACTTGCAGATATCTGCAGTACTGTCCTCATGCCCTGGAAGAAGGATGTGAAACTCTGACATGGGAGATTTGAAATAACCTGTACCAGAATTTCCTGGCAGTTACTGTATTCATGAAAAACTGCTTCAGTTTAGTCAACCATCCACTCAGGGAAAGGAAGAGCTGGGGGGCCAAAGGAACTCCACAAGTGTCTCGTAGTTGCCACCTGGACACTCTGAAACAGATTTGGCAGATATAAATTACGATTTTTTAAAATGAGAGGGGAAATAAATCAACCAAACCAGCAAACCCACCCTTCTCCTGAAGTACACATGAACAAAGCCTACTGTTCCAGGATGTTTGTCCAGGCTGCAAATTCAGGCCCTCGAAAGCAAGGACATGGCATGATCAAGCCTGTAGTGCGCAGAGAGCAGGAAGGACTTGTGCTGCAGGCTAGTCCAAGGACTGTCTGCTTTGCCCCTTGGACTTGATTGCATTTTCTTGGAAGTGGGAAGACACCGACAAGGAGACCAGTGCTGCAGGCAAGTTATTTAAAGCAAACTTTGAAAACCCCAGTTTCAAGGGTACCTAAGCACTTACAGATGCTGACTTATGCCCCCTGACATTATGAGTTATTAGACACTTCATTCAGCTGGGTGTTTTGGAAAATCCAAGCAGATGTTTAAGTACCTTAAAAAATCATGTCTGAATGGAGACCATATTACTTTTGTATTAATGTGGTGACCACCTCATTAAGGAGAACAACTTCTAACTGCTTTCACTCAACTGGACAAAAACAGTAATAAAATAAATAAAAGGGCTAACTGGAATTTTTAAAAAATCATTAAAGTTTTCTTATTTATTCAGTGTATTGAGGGTCACTTCATTGAACAAATAAAATATCTCTTAGGCACACTCTATAAATTTTCATTCAAGCTTCCTTTTCCATCCCAAGCCAATGAACTGGACCACACATCTCTTTACAGTGAGCAATATAAAAAATACAAGGCAATTTAAAACAATTAAATATATTATTTTATTTATATTTCTTATTCAGGTTCAGCAACAAAACCACTCTGGGACAACCTAGGGTCCAAAACACAAAATATCATATAAAATGTCCCAAGAAACTTATATAAATTAATCTCCTAGCTATTCATTTGTTTGTTTGTTACCTATTAGCCATTTGTAAATCCTATCAGCATTCCTCTGCGGTAATAGAACAAGTGAAAAGAGAATATTGTCTGAAGAACGATTTCTATCCTAATATCTTTCGAGAAACACTGAGAGCAGATATTGATTACTTTAATGTGAACATCCACCAGGCATTGTAAACTTCCCTAATTCAGTTGTAACTACCCGTGTTTGTAAAAAATCTTCCTATTGGTAAAATTAGGCCACATAATACATTTTCCTTTGCACCTAGATAAGAAAAGGACCCTGTCTCACTTGGAGACTTGAAGGGAGGAAAAAAGGTTCTTTTGTTCTTGCTCTAATAGCCTCTTGTTGGAGATATCCATACTTACATTAGAGATATCTATAACTAACTGTCCAGAAGATTAGGAGTAACAGCATCTTTGGAACAGGGGATGTAATGTTTTCTCTAAACAGCAGTTTCATAAGCCAAGAGTATCCACACTTACCTGACTGCATTATCTTAATGTCGGAGCCAAACCCACTGGTAGCCACTCTGCTGTCTTCAGCAGATTTTGGAGGAGTTGCTCAATGAACAGATGAGCCATTTGAGTCAAATTCTTAAATATGTTGTTTTATTTTCTTTACCTCCCTAATAATACAAATGGGCAGCTATAGATGATTAAAAAGTAGTGGAGAAGTTGAGCTCTGGAAAACTCTTGGTCCTGCTTTTAAAGCTACAAGACTAAATATTCCTGTGACAGGTGCTGCATGGAGGAGTTCTATGCTCCTGGCTCCACCAGCATGTGCATCCCTCATTTCTGTGACTGCCACCAGCTTCACTAGAGAACTCCAAATGGAGATCTCTTACACAAGACTGGTCCTTCAGCAGCCCCTACTTGAAAGCACAACAAATTATGAATCTAACAGAGTGATAATTTCACTTAAATCTGATTTTATCTCCTCAGACATCTGTACGTGCCAAGTAGGTTGATAATGTACACTCTTCTCTCCTGTGGCAGGGATTTGAGCTGACAGCCCCATCACAGAAGATTTCCTGTTATTGTAACACTTCTTGTTACTATGTAAAGAAGCCAGGACTGCTAATGAAAACTACTTTTTTTGGTACCATTTTCAATTATAAGAAGATTTGTGAAGGGTTTTTGGAGATGTTGTGCTGATTCCTTGTCTCCGTACTACCTCCCGCATTTGTCTTTTTATTTTGTCTTTCATCTCTTTTCTGATGGCCCGCATCCCATCATGCCACACTGCACTCGTTAAATAAACCCCTAAATCTAGCTTTTGTCTAGCACTAATCCTTTTATTTCCTCAATCTTATTTAATCCAAAGGGCTTCCTTTCATCTCTTTAACTGTCAGTTGGATCACTACTGTTTCCTATCAACAGCTCCTGAAAATCCTGTATGGAGTTAAAAAGCTTTCAAGTGTTTCTATGATTCTCATTAGATTCTGCTCTCCCCAACACCTGCTAAAGACCATATTGCTGCTGCTGCTGCTCACGCCCTCCTGCCTCCCCTCACCCTGACACAGCTCACAAGCAATAACCACATTAGAAAGGGTTTCCCCACTCTTTCTGGAAAACTCCCTGCCCTAGTTTCAGCCCGCTTGGTTAAATATGCATTTTTTTAATATAGGGCAGAAGTTTTTAGGTAGAAGTGATTCAGGAGAAGGTTACAAGGAAAGCTTTCCCTGGTGCCACAAGGAAGGGTTCTCTCTTGGTTTTTCATGCATTAAATCATTATCCATACGAAAAACTGCCGGTATTTCCACCTTGTGTTCCTGTTTCTCCTTTTGATCCCTCAGTGGCCACTGGAGAAAAACTGGTGGAAGAAGAAGTTTTCAAAAGTCTCTCCCTGTAAGGAGCACCCATTTGCTAACACCCATCAGGTGTCTGCAGCCAGGTCCTGACTTCCCACTTCAAGATACTTTAGAGTCCTTCTCCCAGGAGAGATGTTGAGCAGAAGTCACAGTGAGAGGACACCCCAGTTCTCACACTGCCCATTTGCAGACCATGTGTGCCAGCTCTCTGCTCCCAGCCTTCAGCAGCCCAGAGCAGATCCTCACACTCTGTTCTGCAGCTCTCAGAGAGGTTGTACAAACGCCTTACAAATTTTCTGCTCCTTGCAACCTCCCATAGCGCACATGACAGCAGTGGAAGCCAAAGCCCAGAGCTGGTAAACGTACAAATACCATTCCCTCCAAAGGGAGGCAGAGCTGCTATTGCTACACCATGGTGGGAGAGAAATCCTCTCATGACCCCCACCCTTCCTCCAGACACCCCCTCACCTCCTTTCAAAAGTGCTCGTTGATTTTAAAACGTTCAGAGATCACCAGATACTTTTACACCCTACTGGACAAGTAGCCCAGAACATCAAATTTAGCAGTTCAGATTTAATACAAAATGTGTGAGATGTATTTCCATTTTTCCCCCTCAGGCAGTGGCAAGTGTGACTATGGACACATGAATGACACCAGGATCAGTGTAACCAAGTCATGAGCACCCTCATTCCTTAATGACACTCTCCATGTACAGAGAAAAAGACTTTTCAGAGCTACCATTCAGCAGCATGAACATGATCTCAAACCCTACTCAGTTCAGGCATGGGATTTCATGCTGAATGTGAACCCACTGTACATAACCAGTTAAACTGGCTAGATGGCTGCTGCAGTCCACAGCTGCTCTGGTTTGCACTCAGAAGCAAGTTTTTATTTGCTTCCTTTTGCACAACACAAGCCTTATCGCTCTGCAGACAGGCAGTAGCACGTCTGCTACCTTTGCACTACCATACTCATGTCTTAGGGTGGGTCCAAGCAAGTTTAGTCAAACTCTAGAGGCTTTTTTTTTGTGCTGAAATATTGTCTAAGAAGGCAATAGTAGGATGAATGGGACTGAAATGAGCATGGGAACACAGTAACTGTAAATTTATCCTCACTTGTCTCTTTCATATAATGCTTATTCAAAATCTTCTAATGTTTTTAATTAGATTTTGCTCATTGTGGGTTCTGTATTTTACTCATGTAATAGTACTCTAATGAAGTCAACTAAGAGCTACAAAATTCAGAGCAGGAATTTTAAAAAAATCTTTCAAAACCACAAATGCCTTGTACTGGTGGTTGAACAACCTGCCTCAGGATCCAGAATTCAACCTTTCCTCCAACTAGGGTATAAAATATTCCTGCCCAAAAGGTCACCCACCACCCTTGCAACCCCTTTCTTCAGTGTGGGTGTGATAACAGGACCCAACGCAGCCAATCCTCCCTGAGGCAATTTTCCAGCATGGTTCTGGGAATTGCAGTGAGCCGGGGGTGACCACTGGGAGAAGACATGAGCTGCATAGATATGAACTGTGCTGTGCCAGTTCCCCTCCATGCCGAGCACGGGGCTGGGTGACCAGGGCCTGGCTGTCTCATTTACTTAGTCCTGACAGATGCAGAAAAGCAGAGAAAGAAGTTTCAGGTCTCACCAGTCATTCATAACGCTACTTCATCATCATCCATCAAAAGGTATGCGATTTCAGCTACCAAATAAAACAATTTATTACTGAAAGGGGAGTTCTTTCGGAAAAATCAATTTTTTTTCCTGTGATATCCGTGAAAGCAAAAGCCAAAGGACGAAGTAGTCAGTGCAGTCAAAATCTCAAATTAACACCACTAGTTTAAAAACAAACTGCTACTTTATATCCATGCAATGTAAAGGATGTGGGGTGAGTGTAATTTGAGTGCAACAGCTTAAAGCTGAAGAACAAACAGTCCTGCTGCCCTTTGAGCCTGACGGAGGAGGTCTGCAGAAATGCTGCTATGAAAGAAGGGCCACAACTGATCTGTGGGTTATGGAGGCGTGTGTTGGTACGAGACAGTCTTGGACTAAGAATCAGTAGCACTTGCACATATTTTGCAGCTGACACAATGCCACAGAGAACCATAGACAATGTAAAGGAAATTATTTTAGAATTCATAACTCCTTTATCATTTCCAAATTTGCCCCTGCAACCTGAAGTGACATGAAAGAATTAAACCATGTTAATATTAGGAATGTAGGATAGCTCCTACCCTCTAATGAAACGGCACTTCCAGCAGCAAGAGGGACGGCAGTATAGTCCATCAATTCTTCAAAGCTACCTGGAGACCAGTTTTAAGTCAAGAGACCTGCCATCGTGTGTATCTCTTGGGCTGCATTCAGCAACACCCATCTCACATGCACACAAAACTTGCCAGTGTACCAGCAAAGTTCCTCACATGAAGAAGCAGCGGTCATTTCCCCATACCTGACAAAATACAAAGTGAGCAGAAGTGCCAGCAGCAGGAAGTGTAAATGGCTAATAATCATTTTTTACTTGGGCAATTTTGAAAGGGGCTGTGATAATATTTAAAAAACACAGAGGAAGCAAACATTGGACGTAAGGCTCAAAATCTGCCTAAAACTTTCTAAAGTGTCATGTAATTACCTAAATGCTCAGCTAAGGTTTCTCTGGCAGGTTTTGTACTTCTGCCATGTCTTTGGTTCCAAAAACACACAGGCAAAAGCAGCACCTAGGCATACTCCACAAAAAATGGCAAGTTGCAGAGAAGTGAAAAAGAAAATCCCCCAGATTCTCATTTTTCATCTGGCTTCACTTTAGAGTCTTTCATAACCTGAGGTCATCCTTCTCCAGGAATTACATGACTTACCCTTTACCAAAGCAGTTCACAAATAGTAAATATGTTTTATAAGAGAAATCTGGAAGGGAAGCAAAATAATTACAGTTGGGTCTTGAATTTCTTTTTCATTTTTGATGAAAAATTCAAAATTACTTTCCCAACTCGTTTTTTCTAAATCAAGAAAAAGGTTTCAGAGAGCCAACTTGAAGTTACTCAAGGAGCTACTAAGCAGTGTGCCCTGGGAATATGTTTTGAGAGTTTAGGGGTCTATGAGTGCTGCTCATTTTAAAAGAACCATCTTTTAAAAACACAGGAGCAGGCAATCCCATTGTGTCCGAAGTCAAGCAAGTAGGGAAGAAGACCAGCTTGGCTGAACAGGGAACTCCACTTGGAAGGAAAAGGAAATTGTAAGTTTGCTGGAAGGCAGGTCAGGTTTCACAGGAAGTTCACAGGTGGTCAATACTCCAAGCCTGTTAGTGTTTAAGAAGGATTTGAACAATGCCCTTAATACCATATTTTAACTTTTGTTGAGCCCTGAAATAGTCAGGCAGTTGGACCAGTTGAGTATTGTAAGTTCCTTTCAGATTAACTACTCTGTTTCTCCCCTGTTTCCCCTCCCCATTTCCCCCTTCTGTTCTGGTGGGGGTGAGAGCTACAGATCATCTTGACATAGTTGGACCCTCTATACAAATTTACCAAAAGCAAGTGTGAAGTGTAGTTTTTGAAAGTCTTCTAAGTTCATGCAGCCTAATTGGGTTTCTACAGGATGACAAAACCAACATCTCTGACACTAGCAGGGCTCAAACATCAAGCCCTCAACCTGATCCAGGATATGGTCCTCAAAGGTTGCACATCTTGTGGATGTGAGCAATACCTGTTCACTACTGATGGTTGGTTTGGGGCGTTTTAGCTCTTCATACTCATTTTTAGAAATTTCTAAGCTGCTTCCCATGGAAAAACGAAGGAGCCTGAGAACAACAGCACCCCATAAGAGAGGAGGTCCATCTGTCTCAACACTGTCTCCAACCTGGCCAACCATTTCTCTAAAGGAGATCACGAGCAGTGCAAGTCAACAGTAGATGGTGATGTTTTGTGGCAAATACAACATTTACTAAAAACAAGCTGTAAAATTTTCCTGTTGTAAAAACAACTTCACTTATAGAGTTCATAATTACTATTGCTGTCACCTTCATAATCAAATTAGCATTCAGAAAAGGAACTGTTGAGTAAAGTCATCAACTTGCTGTAGTTATGAAAGAAGAAAAGCAGGAAGGGTAAATAATAACACAGAAATTATTAAAAAAACAGCCTTGTCACAGAGAAAATTAAATCCTTTCCATCACTCACAATGCCAACTAAATGTTTGTGTTTATCTCTTCCCACCCTTTGTGCTATCCTGGATGTGGGGGATGGCTGCATCTTTGGTGAGTCATCGAAGCAGCCTGATGGGCAGCTGCAGCATTTCGCGGGGACTACAGGACCATTTCCGAGATCCCTGAGAAGAGGCTGAATCACAGCACTGTCTGTTTGATCAGCTCTCTCTCCCGAGCATCTGGACGGAGCCCCAGACAAGAGATGCCCAGAAAAGGAGTTGGCTGCTCGCCCTGCTGCAGATGAAGAATTCGAGCAGCACAGAGAGCACAGGGGGAAGGGAGTGCATTATTTCCAGTGGAGGGAGAGATTCAGCCAAAAGATGCCCCAGATTTGAAGGAGCTTTATCAAAATACAGAATCAACACATTTACTTACAAAGGGAGGGAGGAAAGGATAAATTGACTGGATTTTGAAAGGTCATCTCCAAATCTAGTGGCTAAATCTAGCCAAATCAAGGCATAATTTCTTCTCTTGTGGTATAATAATTCACGGAATTTAGGGTAAGAGGGTCAAGTCCAAACCAATCCCAATTCCCTAACAGCGTTGCTCAGACTGTGCATTCATGGGTACACAGGGGAGAACAGATGGCATTTTCAGGGTTCCTCTGATGTGCCTGTCAGCCTTTTAAATCCAGTTTGCACAGGTGCAAACAACACAAGGTAAAAACCAGTTGTGAAGTGTTTCTTTACAGTGCCACAGGCCATTGAGTTCTGATCTTATAATAAAACCTGGGGACACAGCAAGCAGACTGACCAAGGGGCTCCTGCACGTGGGATCAAGCACCAGTTTAGCTGGAAGATGGAGGTAGGGGGTCAGTGTTGTAGGGAGGCTGTAACCCATGTGTTAGCACCTCCTGGAGCAGCACTCCCACATCGTGCAACTGATGTGAAGTCTTGTGAAATTGCAATGGCATTGAGTGTATGCCAAGGGTGGACACTGCCCTGTTTGGCATGGACAGGAATCCCTACACCGCCCTGGTGAGATGCCAGGGTCAGGAAGGGTGTCTGTGCTTCACCACATGTAGAGAAACAGAAATCTCTGCAGTCAAATGTTTTCCTTTCTCATGGAAGTAGTGGGTTGTAGCAACATATCTCAGCTCTGAACTAGATCATGTGGAGAAGCAGGATGACATATTCAGCTGCTCTCCCACCCCCTCCTCACAAAAGATAGCAATTGCCTATTATTCTTTATTTTCTTGCACATCATTTTGTAAAAGCCTTACAATCACTAATTTGGGTGTTTGCCAGAATGAAAGCACCCCTAACATTCAGAAATGGCACTAGAATAATCAGGCACAGGCAAGCCTTTTTGCACAGAAAGTGAAACAAGCTGAAATACGTGCACAGGCAGGGGCATTGCATGTACCAAAGGTTCTTCTGAGCTCTGAGAAAGCCTGAAATGTGCTGCTTCAGTACTAATAAAGTTTTACTGTTGATAATCACCCAGACCTGGAGTGGCCGAAAGCGCTGGCCCAGGACAGCTCGTGCCCTTGCACTCCCTTTCACTCACAGCCTCTTGTGTTTGCTGCCAAACACTGATAATCCCCTTACTGCAGACCACTGAGCCTTTGGGACCATGGGAGTAAAACACTCCAGCACCAGCTTTTTGTGACAACTCCAGTGCTGCAGGAGGGAAGCAGAAACTCCTCCTGGAACATGAGCTACATGCAAGCATAAGGTAAAATGAAGTGACCCCTTGAGCTTTACAGAGCGTGAGATGCAGCCCATGTGACCATCCTCACCAAAGGGCAAGAGTGGAGTCATGGGGAGTCTCCCTGTGACACAGCCCCAGCTTTAACAGGACACTCCAGCCATGTTCCATAATATGAACTACCAGGCCCTGACCAACCCATGGTGAGGAGCAATCACTGGCTCTGAGCACCTGTGAGTGTTTATACAGACACTCCAGACACTCATTTTTTTCTGCCAGGCAAAGCCTGGAACAGGGAGCCCAACAGTGGATGTGTAGGAAGTAGGTTATGCAGCAACTGGGGTACTGCTGTGAAGAAAGGAGGGTTTGTTCTCCCTTGAACCTGATTTTTGCCTAGCAGGCAAACATGGTCAGATACAAGGGGCTCAGCTATTCCCCTTTGTTGCTGTCACACACACTAAGTCAGCGATACATGAGCACAACCCTGCCAGTACCTCAGCCAGCAGCACGAGCACCAGCTCTCCAGGTGCCCTCTCCTCCCTGCCATGCACATACTGGAGGTAGGAAAGTTGTTCTTGGCAGAAATTCACTGGGCATCTGTGCCTGTAAAGGTCTTGATTGCAGAAGAGGTGAGAGAGCTCCTGGGAGCCACTCAGGATTCTGGTAAACAGCAAACTTTTGCAACATGAGATTTAGCAGCACCTCAGAGAACTTAAAGCAACTCCATTTCTAAATATTTGCTCCATCATTCAGTGAAGCTCCTACAGTATTTGCATTCACAGAGAACAGGACTGAAGGGTATCCAGTTCAGGTGGACACATTCCCACACGTGTCCCAATCCATGTGTGTTTTCTTGCCAGTGCCACTGCAGTCACAGACAGCAATGGAATTCCTGTCAGGACATTTTATTGACACAGATGTCTTACATATTTTTGTCTCCACTGCAGGAGACAGCACTGGGTTAGGCTCTGCAACTGCACACCAACAGCAGCTGGTTGGCAGAGCAGAGAAAACCCTACCTGTTAGAAAAAGTCAATTTTCAAGTCCTGCAGTCAGCATGTGGTGCTTAAGGGGTCTGTGTAAACCTCTGAAATCCAGTCCTTTTTCATTAATCCTTTATCTGACAGTCTTGGAAAGGCAGCAAGAGAGAGAGATAGTCAAGTTCTGTTATAGAAATCATGAGACCAAAGACCAGATTTCCAAACCAGCAAAATCTAGAAGACAATATCAGGTAGATAAATAAATCTGTAAAATATTTCCCAGTATCTGAGTTTGACACTCTGATAAAATCACCATTTACTAAGTTTTCTGGTGCCCCTCCTTCCCCTTGCACCAGAACGTGGCCCCTCTGGACACAGGCTGTCCAGGCTCAGTTAGAAGATACCCCTTCATCGCTCCTCAGGTCTCTTAAGCTGAATGAAACTCACAGGTGTAGAATTCATGTAAGTGGCATAAAAAAAATCAAAAGTTGGCCTGAATTCTAGCCAAGCAAACCCAGTCTGTGTGGCCTCACTTTGGAGAAGCCATAGAAAAGAAAATATAGGCAGAAGGCTTTTCAAAAAAGTTTTTCCAGAAAGTTTATTACAATTTGAGTTTGCAGTTGTGAAGTCATAGCTACAAAAAGGACCTCTATCTCACAATCTTAGTATTTGTTTACAAAGTAAAATGGACAAATATTTTCCCCCATCAGCATAAATGAATAGCATATGTGTCCTGCAAGAAGAGGGTGTGTTTGAGAAGAACAGTGGCTTTTATCTTCCACACATCTTCTCTCTTTCCCCTTACAAGAGAAACTTTCTTGACCAAGAATCTTCCAAAACTTTTATATTTTGAGCTCTGATGCATCCCTCCCCTGGCAGGACGTTCAGAGAAAGACTTCAGCACTGATACACATGTACAGCTGCTGCATTCATAGGCACACATTAACCACCTCTATGCCTTTACTGCTTTAGACACTGTACATGAAATATTTAATGCAGCCTCCATCAACAACTTCCTGACTTTCACCACCATGGAAAACTAGGACACTCAAAAAGATTCTGTGTGCAATTCTTGATCTGATGCCCAGTGAATCCAACAGACAGCCATGTCCCTCTGTGGGGCATTGAGGACGGATAGGACTTTGAAGCTCATTGGGAAGGTTATAAAACTCAGTGGGGGAGATGACAAACAACAAGAAGATTTCCTGTCTGTGGAAGGGGAAAATGATGGGTCATCTCTGGCAGTTCCCACGGCAGCAGCACCACATAGGGAAAAAGGGCAGTGCCTCTGGTAATTAGATCTCAGGCTATTCACATGTTCAAGCAAAAACCTGGAATTTCATTTCATACATTGATAAGGCACACCAAAACCTCAGGAACTGCTGTCATGCAAAACTCCAAACATACAGACTGAAGACACAGATGCTGCTGAAGAGAGACACGTGCTCAACTTTAAGATTAGATTCATTTTGGGGTGTCAGGGCATGCAGGAAGAGCAACAAACGATCTACATTGAAGGTGTCTCATTCTTTAAAACAGTATTATTTCTAGTATTGGTTTGGGGATTTTTCAGAGAAGCAATGCTTTTCTTAGCAAACTGCTTCTTGGTGTGTTTTTACAGGAGTGGAAGGAAAGCCACTGGACCACATGCCACCACCCTCTGGGATGGTGCAGAATGACAAGCATTGTGCCTGAAGGCCCAGGGTAGGGGAAGGCTTCATAATCTCTTCCCTCTATTGTAGCTCACAGCATCAGAGAGCTCCTCACCAACTGCTGCTTATTCTGCACACTGCAAGAGCTCTTAGTGCAGCTGAGCACTGGTGACTCCTGGATCCCTTCCCAGAAAGCTCTTCCTCTAGAAAAACAAGTTCTTCAGATTAAAGAGAAATATTTAGATAAACAGCAGGACCCAAAAGATAAAAAGCTGGCCTGGCCAAGAGGAGGTCCTATTTCAGGTACCAGAGCAGCCAGTGACATTGGCAAGAACAAAGACTAGCACAGAAAGTCAAAACTTCCTTGCTGAGCTTGGATAGCCTAAGTTTACACGGATTTATAATTTCAATTGAATTTGTGCACGGGTATGTAAGTTTTAAAAGCAGACTGAGAGTGTTCAAACAAGCTAAACTACTCTAAGATGCTCTTGCTTCCTTTTCACATATCACATCAAATTGTTTCATTGTCATGAAACTATAAAGAAAAAGATGCTACCAAAAGTCAGTATACTAAGTTTTTATAGAGGACATAAAAAACATCAAAGCAGCAAAATGAAAACATTTCTAAGGTTTTGTCAAATTCCAATCAAATCAGATTCAGCAGCTGACAGTGGGATACCTTTGCGCTACCCTGTGAGGATGCAAAGCGAATGTCATTCTCTGCACTCATTTCCTTACAGGGCCAATCCCACAGCAAGGTTTTCATACATATAAATGCAGCCTCCACATCCCTTCCATCCAGCTTAAACCTCCGGACTATTTCCTGCTGTTTTTCAGGCAAACCAACTGCAAATACTGAACAGGCATATTTGTTCAGGCTGTATCCACTGCCCAATAGCTCACACTTGAGAGAGACCCCAAAGCTGTCAACAGGTGAGGGATCCACAAAAGAGTCAAGGAATAATATTGAGACTGATAACGAAATTAATTTTTGCAAGATTTTCAAAGCATAGAGAAGATGTCTGGACCTGTGTCAGAATGGAAGAGAAACAATCAAAAGCACAAGGTCAATGCAAGCAAAAATGATCTTCACTGTGAAATGGCACCTTAGCCCCGATAAGCAGATTTTCTTGTATACATATAAGATATATTAAATAGCCATCCCAAGACATTAATGGAAAAAATTATGTCCTTGTTCACTGTATCACTGAAGAAATTGAAGCATCCTGACATTTTGCAATTAAAAAAAAATAATAATGATTTTAGGGTGAAAATTCAACCAACCAAAAACATGGTTTCATTTGTCAGCAACTTTAGCTCAGAAGAAAAAAAAAAACAAAAATAGATTCTGGCCAGGAGAACAAACAAATCTCTTAAGGGGAGTTGTTTCTCAAGTTATATATTCATGCATTAAGAATACAGTACCATTACATCAGAGATCCAAAAGCCAAATTTCATTAATTTTATGCATTTGTGAAACAGTTGATGTCTCTAGAACTACTCATATCTCTTTTTGCCATTATCTTCTGTTGCTCAGTTACCACTCTTTTTCATTACTTGCTGATAGAGTGCTTAAAAAACCCCAAGCCAAGCAAATCTCCTAGCTATGAATAAAAGGAAGAATTTTCAGAAGATATTAACTCCCCCTGTGCCCTCTCCTGCAGAAATATTATGTAAAGAAACCCAGAGCTAGGTGGGAAGCCTCCAGTTTTGAGTAGCTTTTTGGTGGGGCCCCGCCAGAGATGTCAGTCTCACAACTCAAGCCAGGGGTAGGGTGGCATCTTCCCTTCCCTCTCCAACCCAGGGCCATGCCAGGCAGGATGTACAGTCCACGAGGCCAGCTGGCTGATCAAAACACCAAACAACTTCAAAAATCCCCTCTGGTGGAGGTCTTCAACCCAGCCAAAGAGTTTTTGCATCCCACGAGGGCCCAACAGGCACCTCTGCCCTGCCCTGCCTCACCTCTGTCCCAACATGGGTCCCCCTGAAAACCCCCCCACTGGTGCCTCCTCTCCCACTCTCCTCATTCAGGGAATCTGAGACAGGGGGAAGTTTGAGTGTGGAACAATTGTTTATATCATTGTGCAGGGGAAATCTGGGATTATTTATGGAAACTCAGACGTTGCTAAATAACAGATGCTCTTCTGAGAAGGAAAACTTCTTTTGTTTTGGGGAGAGGGAGGGTTGGAGGGGATTATTTTTAAGGCAGTTTGGAAAAGAGCTGAGTGTTTGTTCTGGAATATAGAGGAACTTCATTGAAACAAAACAAACATTTCTTGGGGCATATATTTCATGCAATACCTAATATTGCTGACCTTTGTGGCACCTGAGAAAAACATGACACAAAACAAGGTCTCCTTCTTCACTGCCAAAGAATAAACAAAGATTAACTAAGTCTTCATAACAGTTTGGGCTGTGCCCTGTAGAGAAAACTTGCTCCCTTTCATGCTATTGCTCTGCTAAGCGTGGCAGAGGAAAGGGACGCGCACATAATAGGCAAAGAATTAAAACTACACTGAAATCACAAACTTCACATTAAAATCTTAATAAAAATGCAGAGAACAGCAGAACATGGGAACTCCAGCTAATCCTCCAGCTCAGTCATAGCAACTTGTCCCCTGCATGATCAGCACAGCTCTTCTCCAAGTTTGCTCTATAAACATGTATTCCACAGACGTTATTTTGTCATTTTGTTCATAGTGGAGGTTTCAGACTAATCTCTCCCTATTGTACACCACGATTCACCCTGGTATGGTTAAGAGGACTCCATATTTTGCTGATTTTACTGTAAATGTCCTCTTTCTTTGATATAATATTCCTAGAAACTGGCCCCCATGAAAAGATTCTTTGAAGCATGTGCAATTTTCTCATTTTTAACTTCAACTTTCAACTTAAAATGTTGCCTTTTCTTGTAAATATAATAAATTAGGCCAAATCATTTCCCGCTGGGAAGAATTCATAAATATTTTCCCAGAATTTAACAGTGCAGCAGCGTGAGTTGCCACTGCAACAAACAACATACCCAGAACAAACATCAGTAATGAAATTAAGCTCAGCTGGGACACATTTTAAAGACATTTTAAGTGACAAAATTGCAAGATTATATTTTATCAAAAGAATTTCTAGACATACTGGGTAACCTTGGAATTAACTATAAGATTCTCAGGCAGCCAGCACAGGCACTTCAGTGTTCCCATCCCTCCCATTGCTCTAAGGGTATAAGTCAGGTGACAGTAGGAACCAAACCATGTCAGGCACTGGCTTCCCTACAAAGGTTCATCACCAGGGAATGAGCTTAAAGACTTTTTGGTGGGATCTGCACAGGACCACACAGCAAAAGATAGGAATGTAAAAGAATCAGAAATAAAGAGGAAAAGCCCACACAGTCAATGCCCTTCTCAGACCCAAAAAGCCCCAACCAATAGGACTGCTTTGCAGATCTCCTAACACAACAAATCAGTAGCCTCTGCCTAAACCAACCCTGTTGTGGGGTTTGGTTTTGGAGGTTTTTTTTTTTTACAAATCATGATCCTCATCACACACCCCACTTAATCTTGTACCACAATCATCATGTCATTGCCACTCATTCTAGAAGCACAGGACACAACCCAGGACAAGAGGCTAAATTACTCAGACTTTGTTGCAGTGACTATAGAAGAAACACAATAGGGGAGAATTCTGCCCAGCATTGCCATCTGTAAAAGTCACAGGGCTGCTTTTAAAACAAAACATGAATTCAAAAGATTTTTCAGCTACAGGTTTCTCAATGTTTCCACAGAGTGGGTGCCATGTAAAGGTACAGGCCTTCATCTGGCAGAGGTGATGGCTTTGCAAGGAAAGAATTGGGGAAATAGCACAAAGCCACATCTGTCAAAATAAAAAGCGACACACAGAAACAACAGCTTAGACTCTCCCATCCATTCTAAAGAGGCTGAAGCATGAATGCCTCTAAATTTAAACTTTGTCAGAATCCAAAAGACACCAGGATGTTTCTGTACTTAAGCTAGAAGATAGCAAGTATTAGGTAAAAAAAGGAAACACATCAAAGCTACTCAAACCACACTGAGATGGTCCAAGGGCTGTTTTCAGGAATAATTTACATTACAGTGGGACAATAAATACAGCTCCTGGGATTTACAGTTGCTCTGTCTCTTATGTTCATCCTGGTTCACTAGCTTGACTTGAAACCTCAGTGCAATGAGGGTTCTTAAAATATCTGCTGGTTATAGGAAAAGAAATGGTACCTGCTTTTGTAGGCGTATTGGTTTCTGCTAACATGTACTGTCCTAGTCCCAGAAAATGTTCACTGATTGTAGTAAACATGTCCTGATCACTGACACAAAAATATTCTTAAATTAAAATACAATAGGTGTATTAAGAAATCTCTCCTACTAGCAACAAATGAGGAACACCAAATCCTGCCAGCTCTCACATATGCACTTCATTGTAAACTCATCAATAATCCCAAATTAAGCTCATGCAGAAGTGTTGAAAGGATTGGGGCCATCAGAGAGTCATCCTCCTAGCACTGACAACCTAAGTAGTGTGCTAGCTTCAGCTAGGCTACTCAGAGTTGTAAGATGGACCTCAGGCACGAGGTGACTGCAGAACAAGAGCCCCATTTGGGGGTACTGGATACTGACACCCTTACAGCTAACATATGCCTCCCAAGTGGTGTCCTTGGCACTTCCTCAGCAAGCATGCAAGTTCATGTGTAACATCAAGATTTCAAATTATCTTCATTCTATTAAGGCAAACCACAGACTCAGTTTTTGTACCAGACATGTTTTTTAGTGCACAAATATTGCATATACAGTACTTTCCAACTCGTGAGTGATAGGACCTAACTTTAAAGTAAATACACAGTGTTAGAACAAATCACGACTTTGATTACAGATCATTTTAATAAGGAACAAACTAAAATGTACTGAGTTTAATAGCCTGATAGTACTTTAAACAGAGAACAATGAATAGTTTCCATCTCTGGAGGCTAATTGGTCTAGATGAAAGCAAAGGCAAGTAGAAACCAATAATACTTTACAGCAGGAGGAGGAAACGGTTACATTCATTGAATTCAGAATGAGACACTGTATTTAGATTAAGATGTCTAACAAAAAATCAATTGGATTAATCAGAAAAATATTTGGCTTTAAGATTAAATGTAATTGTCCTTATGCTATAAACCTGTTACACCGGCCTGAAAATGGGAAACTCTTAATTGTGCTGAGCTTAAAAATAAGCATTAAAAAATTAAGAGGAGACATTTTAAGATGTTTTTGCTTTTAAACTGAGTATGAAGCAATAGCAGACCAGTTTCATATTCCAAAAGTATTTCATTTATTGCTTCTCTTCCCTTATGTCCACTTAAATATTCAAGTATTTTTATGAAGGATACTGTTTTTATTTAGTACACTGCCATGTGGCTGGTGACATGTGTATCTACTTAGGCCAAGATGACATTTTGTATTGTTGTGGGATGAGAAAAACTAAATAGACACCCCTTAGATCTCTGTCCCTTACTGTAAGAGAAAAATCCCATAAGAGCCATCAAAGCACAATACGGACTTAAAATAGCAAATTAGTAATCCAAACTACCCAACACATTCATCTTCAAAATAATCACTGAATGCAGAGCCTGCCTCTCCCTGCAGAGGCAGAGGATTGAGAGTTCATGATGCTGGAAGGCTTGAGAATACGAATCGAGTGCAAATTTGTCAGGGAAGCGAGCAAGGGTAGGCTGCCCAGTCACAGAGCCAAGGGATTCTTTCTGTGCCCAAGTGCTTGCTTGAGAACACTTTCAAGGAAACTCTACCTATGGAATTAGGATTATGGGAAGAAACACGTGTAGCATAAAATAGGTGGGTTTGTTAGTTAATAGGAACATAACACAGCTTAAATGAAACTTCATCCACAAGAGGTCCATCCCATGGGAAACATCATTGCACTTGTTAGCCACATTTTGCAATCTCATCTCCGAACAGGATGAGATTTTCACGAACATTTATGACTCAGCTGATCCCACCATGACACTGGAAAATAACTTGTGGTTCCTTACATACTGACAGTTCAGTTCCTATTAGGAGAAGAGTATTTCAAACATCTTCACGAGTGTGTCAGAGAATAAGAACAGGCAGATATCCAATGATCCCAACGGCAGATTTTAAATAAACAATCCTGGTCCACCTTCCATGTGATTGATAGTGAATTTTCCTCTCCTTTTAACCAATGCTGCCATAGAAGCATTATTATCCAAAAACGACAGGTGCGCACCCCACTGAAAAATAAAATTAGCAGGAAAATGTATCTCCAACCACAGGATAAGAATGTTATTTCCTAGACTAAAGAGCCCAAGTTTACAAAAAGAGAACCAAAACACAGAATAAATGTAGCAGAGTAGGCAGGCAGAACTGAATGGCAGCACACAAATCAATGATGCAACATGGACTCCATGGTAGAGATTAGTTTCAAGAACCATTCAGCCTCTCACTGAGGAACTTTCTCATTATTATGCATCCAAGGTAATGGAAGATCTGCAGACTGACAGATTTGTTCCTCTTGCGAGGCATGATGGGAAAAGGATGCTTGAAGTGTGAGGAAATGCAGGAAATGGAGGTTGACTCTTTGGGAGACCTAAGATGGGTGTTTATTTCTTTTTTGTGGACTGTGGGAGAGCAAAACACACGGCAGAGCAAGCAGAGCAATGCTAAGTCACAAGGAGCTTTGTGGCCTTGGAACACATGCTTGCTGTGGGGAGAAGGTCATCCAGAGATACTCACAAGCAAGAAGGTCAGAGTGAAGAGCAAGGGGGCAGTAGCAGATTTCAAAATAACGTGAAAGCAATGCAGCTTTTTCCCCAAATAGAATGCTGCAATAACAATCAACCCACCAATTTTACAGACAAATAAGCAGCCTTCACGTATATTTGCCAGACACATTTGTCTTCTCTGTGTCTCCCAGCCCTACCTACATATGTCTAATTCAGCTAAGTCAGTATTAGGCTTCTCTTTGCATCACATCTCAAAACCAATATGTGCCTGTTCTGAAGACATAATAAACCTCTCAAGGAGTCACCTACCCTGTGACCACGCATGGTTTTCTAAGGCTCCAAATTTACTTTCCATCTTACTAAAACCTAGTAGAATGCACAAACTCTTCCCTCCCTTTCACCCAAAGACGCCCTGTCTAATCACGAACATCTGTTTTTAAAGCACTTCGGCTGTTACTTTGTACTAAACTTAACAGGTTTAGTAGAGCCCTAAGTACTATTAAAACCACCCGTACCAGCTTGCTTGAATTCCTTTTTAAAACCTTTAACTTGAGACTTTGGTTTTGCTCTTAAGTTAGCTGTAGGTTTCATTCAATTTTGTCTAGAAGCCACTCTTCCTCAACCCTAAATCTCCACTCTGCTCCTACCTGCTTCCCTAACTCCCAGCTCAGAACATCACTAATCCTTCTTCACTAACATCCAGGTTTTAGGACCTTGCAATGAAACTAATCCACCCTGCAAGCACCTCGAGCTTGGATGTAACTCAGCTAACCAACAGTGTGTTTGACACCTTTCCAGCCCACGGAGACAGAGAGAGGAGACAATGTCCCCACCTAAGCCCAGCCAAGTCCTTGCCAAATCTGCTATGAGGTGGTGTGTTCTAAGGGCACGTTGGACCTTCTCCCACAGTGGAGCCCAGCAGCCCAAGTCACCACTGGAGTCCCACCTGATGGCATTGGGTACTTCCCAGCACGTCCCTCCAGATGTGCCTGCTCCATGAGAAGGATGCTTCAGCCCCATGAAAATAAAACTGCTGACTTCAGTAGAGAAGGGGTTGTGGTCTTTTTTGCCATGGAGAAAAAAGCCTTGGAAAGTCTTGGCAGACATATCACTAAAAATGAAGGTGAAGGGGGAGCAAAGGATTTACTGAATGAATCTGTTATGAGATGTAAAGAAGAGAGAGCAACAGGAAGCAAATAATTCACAGAAGTGCTGGCAGTGCCTGCAATGGCCCTCAGCAGAGAAATTATACAGGAGTGAAAAAAAATTTTTATGGGGCTAGAAGAGAAATAAAATGTATTAGTGCATGAGTGGCAAACAGAAAGATGGAAAGGATCATTCTTCTACTAGCCAACTTTGTGAAATTGGTCTACCACTATCTGGCAACTCACTATTGGGTCTGGCTGATTGTTACAGCCAAGGTTCCTCCAGAGTTTATATTGACGCTGCTGTAAACAAATGCTTTTCCTCTAAAACCCATATAAACAAGCCATCTACTAATAGTCTCTCGCTCCCAAAAACTGTACACCATGAACTGGTATGTGAGCTTTGAAAAGTTACTCATACTGAGAAGCATGCAGTGTAGTTCTGTCTATCCCCTTTCAACTTCACTTTGTGACCTGAAGTCAGTTTTGCCTGCATTAGGGCAAGTTAAAGCTGACTCAAGCCCAGAGACTTTTGTTTCCAAACAGGACAGTGGCAATTCTCACCACAGGGAGAAGATATCTACAGCCATTGAAAATCTAACACAGCAAGAGCAGAGCATTTTAAGACATTAAAATCTGATCTTGCTGCTTTATAGGAATAGTACTACAGTCATGTAGCTGTTCTACATAATTTATGTTACTGTTGATAAGAAACGTTGAGCTAGTCAGAAGTCCCTCCCTAAAAGGCATATATTAGAGGTTTCTTCAGTCAACTCTCTTGTTTAACACATCAATCAGCAATCAATGTTTTGTGAGCCCTCAAACACTGCTTGCAGTCTCTGGGGAACCAGAAATGGTATTCTCTGGGGAACCAGGAATAGTATTCCCTGAGTCTTTCTTCAGATGATCAAATAGGCAAGAACAACATCCCAGTCTGTGACTAAACTAGAAGCACTGTATGTCACACGCAGAGCAGTCAGAAGATGCCACACAACTGTTACGTGCTTCAGCATCAAAATGGTTTTTATACTTGGCTCATATCATGTGTTTCAAGATTATACTCTTTCTGTGAACTCCAGCATCTTTTAAGCGAGACTCAGAGGCACATTTAACTAAACCAGCTGTCTTCATAAGATGCCCATTTAACTGCAGCAATAGAAACATCAGTACAGTAATAGAGGGCTATATTAAGAGCTTGTAATGATTTATAAGACAAGAGAACCACAATGACTGAGGAAACAAATCCCAAAAGGGACCTCAGGAGATAATCAGGTTCACCTTCTGTCCGCAAGACCCTGTTGCTGTCATTTCTTACTCATGTTTGTCTGAGCTATTCTTTCTTCAGACTTTAGCCTAGAGGTCCCTAGCCAATTAATTCTAGTACTTCACTGTCCTTTCTGCTAGAAGTTTTTTCTGGTATCTGCCCTGCATCTTTTTGCTGCAGTTTTAGAACCTTTGAAGATCACTCTTATTCACCAGAGACCTAGAGAAAGAGTTAATCCTTTTTCTTTTGCACTAGTCACTTAACACTTGGAAACTGTAATCCCAGCTCCCCTCAGTCTCCATTTCTTTAAGCTAAGTAACCCCAGTGTTTGAACTTCTTTTTTTGGTTCCTATATTATAGTATTTCTCTTGGTCCAGCCATTTCTTGATTTCTTTTCTATTTTTCTGAACCCCTGTCATTTTTGTTTAGTTGAAATGCCCCAAGCCAGATACTGTACTCCAGCTGCATCCTAACCATTTTGGAACAGAGCAGGAACGTCCTTCACACATCTTGCAGCTAGTTTTCAAATCAAAGTACTTTTTTTTTTTTAATTATGGCAATCACAACTTTCTATTCAAATCATGACACAAAACAATCCTTAGATACTTTTCAGCAAGAACTGTTCTTTTCCTGTTTGTGTAGCTCTTGCTTAACTATACTACCCCAGATTTATAATAGCAAATACTACTGTCCCACCTGATGGCAATTGAAATTGAAACTAATGAATGCAATCCCATTTCCTCGGGCCATTTCTTTAAACCCCTTATCCAAGCATCCCCCTGGTTAACCCAATCACTCCTTTACTTTCCTTCCTCCAATCAGAACTACAGTTCTACAGAGTTACTCATGCAAAAGTGATGGCGGAGATCTCTCAGGCATAAATCACAGTTATTAAATAGATTTTGACTACAATAAGGAAAAATTTAAGCAAAACACAAATTAAGAAATATGAATGAGAAGGAAGATAAGAAGCTTATGGGTAGCTGGCCTGTTTGACAAACCTACACTCCTGACAAATGTCTGATAACATCGATTATGACATGCTAGGTAGGAAAAGAAGATTTTAAATGCTCAATAATAAGTGCCATTGACAGAGACAACAGAGGTGGAAAATCTCTCTGTCTTCAGGAAAAATAAGAAAAGAAAAATCCTATCTCTATATTACAATGAAGAAAAGCACTCTTTTTTTCTAAATATCTTGCATATTCTAATCATGAAGCAGTAAAAACCGGAAAATATGAACCCCATAATCTGTTGCCAATATGACCACTCAAGCACGGAGGAAAACCTGGCAGCTAATAACATAATAAAGTTATTCATGATTTTATCCCTGAGACAAGTGTTCTAGTCCATAGCTGCACATGGAAAAACAGCAGAATTAAATTAACCAGTTGAATTATCTGGACCATGGCAAAGACAGATTTGAAAGCCATAAGAGGATCTTTTTCTGTGTTTGAGTCATAGCTCAGCTACCATCAGAGCTGTTGCTCTCAGCCATGTCAGAAAAACTTGAGACACTTACTGTGCAAAAGCCTGCAATCCCATGACTCTGAATAGAGTCTTTCTCAAACATGGTCACTTGACAGGAGCTATCTACACAGGACAGGGAATGCCCAAAGCTAAATGCAAAAGTCAGGCCCTCCAGCAGTTTCAAACTACTCTAATGATACATGAGATCACTTTTTGAATCTTCCTTGTCCGGATTCAAGGTCCTCTTGAAACTCCCCCCAGTGCTGGGGATTTAGGACATATTTGCCTATGCTACCAGTGCTTATACTCTGGCCGCCCTCTAAGTGTCAAAGCAAACATTTCTCTCTCCTCCATCTGTTTAAACTTTAGGAGTTGTAAAAGCTTTCTGATTACTGCTGCCCCTGCAAGTTTGGTTGAAACAGGCTAATGTGTTCAAAGAGGGTGGGAATATTAAAGGAGTGTACAAGAGGACACACAGATCTCCTGACTACACTGATAACAGTTCCTCGGAGTTGATGAGTGCTTTCTGAGCTGTGTCACACTCAACTTCATTGATATCAGCAGGAAGTTTGCTGAAGGATGTCATCTCCCAGGCTCCACAAACAATGTCTTCCTATTCACTCTTGATTTTTTTTGTTACATAAGGTTTGCACAGAATTAGAGAGCTGTTAGGCTTCAATTTAAAAAGTATATGTCTTCATATGGATTATTATAGGAATACCCAATGTTGTGGGCCTCTCCAGGTCCCCTCCTAAGACCAGAATTCACTCGTCTATTTGTGGTTTCTGCACTGGGGCAGGATTTTTCTGCTTTGAGATTCTGTGGTTATTTTGCCATTTTGTTCTATTTGCCATCTAATTCAAAACAAGACATACTAAGTCTAATTTTTTGGCAAATACCAGACAGAAAACCTTGTCTATAAGAAAAGAGAAATAATATTTTTTTACAATTAAAATCCAATGAACTTCAGATCTTCATCCACAGTTTTAAAATACACTTTGAAGTCAACACAGACATTAAAGACATGGAAGAAAGAGAAAAACTGGGGGTTTATAGTAAGATGGTTTCACCAAGAGTTGAACTTTTCAGAATAATAGGTATTCAGACAAGAGAAATGAACCAGTTTTCCTATATCTGGACTTCATTAAAGCTCTTTCTACAGTGTCATATGGGAAAAGACTATGATGTAGAAAATGGGAATTGAATTCAACAATTGTAAGATGGTAACAAAGTAACGACAGGGAAAGACGTGCTGACAGCCAAACAATCGGTCTGAGGGGGGAGGTTTCCTTGGAGCTCTTCAAGAAACTATATATTCTTGCTCATGCCCCTGACTTAAAAATCATGACCAGAATCAAGAGAACAGAGTGTCATAGAGTGGGCTACCCAAAAACTGACTCGTGCATCACGTGCAGTGTACACATTTCAGTGGGTGATGTGAGTCCTGGCATGCTGCTGGAAGCTGCCACTGGCAGTAAGGGCAGGTCCACTGGACACCCACCCCTGAAGGTGACGGCACTTTTTTGGGGTTGGGGGACAGGGCATGGGGAAGAAATTTCTTAGTTTTCCTCTGTCTCTACATTGAGAAGGACCAGATGACCTTTTGAGGCATGGAGCTCCAGAAACCAGTCAGCATTCAGCAGTGCCAAGCATGAGGCCAGGAAGCTAGAAATCTCAACGTTTTTTTGTCATAGTCTGGGATTTCACTAGTTTGATGAGGAGCAGGAAAAACAATGAGTCAATCAGTACCAGGAAGAGCAAGGAAGAGAAGAGCACACCTATGATGTCACTGTAAAAGAAAAATGTGGTCCTGATATATATGGAGACAAAATTATTTTCCTATTCAGCAGGAATACCGATTTCATTATAAAACACTTTAATGAAACCACCTCTGTAATATCATACAGACCCAGTCATGCATGAAAACACAAACTGGAACAGGTGTGGATTCCTAAAATGGTTGAAGCTAAAGCAATTTGACTTATACACCCTAAAAAAAGGAAGTTGACAGCAGATATAATGCTACCTGTAACAAACAGCAGGTTTGTTACCAAATGCAGATACTGATAGAAGTTACTTACACTGCAACACAAGATCAGCATAATAGCAAAAGGTATAAATAATCACTAATACATCTTAGCTGTAAATTAGAAGTATTTTTCTAAAACAGAGGAACAGTACCCTGACCATATTCCCAAACTTGTTAATAATTGATTACAAGAGGCGATGGACATAGAAAGTCTGTTCTAGTCCAGGACTTTTCTATTCCTCCTAATAAACAGGCATCCTCACCACTGAGAAAATAACTAAACCCAGCATGTTATAAAGCTGGCAAATTAGATGGGGTAAGCTGCCAAACTGAGGCCTACCTCAGGCCAAACTAATAGGCACAGAATTGATTTTTTCTTATGTGGTACAGTATGTGTAAAGGAGACATGTAATCTATGAAGTTGTTTTTCTGCATTTCATGCCAAGAATTTTTCTTAAGACCTGCAGGCTCGACTATATAACCACTAATCTTTCAAAGTGACTAACTTCAGCCAGAATTACATACATACTAGGTCAGCCACCTGAATTAATTTTTAAAAAAATCCACAAGACATTAATTCAACATGATCAAGACTTTCTCTGTGAAGCACCAGTGCTAGTCTCTGCTGGGAGGGATTTTCCACTTTTTTATTTCAGTTCGAATAAATAAACTTGAAATGCATTCTATAGTGCCCACATGGTAAGAAATAACTATTTGCAAAGAGAAAAATCATTAAGCAATTGAATTCCACAGCACTTTAGATGAAGCCACATGAGTTCACACTGTATTCTGGACTAAAATTTGTGTTAAAGGACAATTGTACGCAGAAGTTGAAATGTGGAAAAAGTTAAGTGTTTTGTAATAGGGGGTTATTCCCAGAAACAATTCCGCTACTCTGGTGATCTACTAATTTAAACAACTTCAGTCCTATTTAGGCAGTCTCCATTTGTTTATTTATAGATCGTTCATTTATTAATATTTTTTCCACCGACTGAAAGACATCTTCCCTATAGAGTCAGAGCAGTGTACAATGCAAGAAAAGGATAGACTGAAGATGGCAAAATGTATGTTTTCCAAGAGGAAAAGCTCCTTGGTTGCAAACATCTTTCTATCCAACAAAGGCCAGAAGGAATCACTATAAAGCTCCTTAGAAGACTCCACTTGTACAAATGAACACATAGGTTGAAAATGAACCCCTATGCCAGGGTCCGTGTGAGAACTTGGAAAGTGCTGTCATGTTATGCGCACACGCTGGCATCCAAGGGAGATGACAATTAGTGGAGGGCAATGCACCTTGTCTCTTCTGTGGTGTTTGTGGAGCACGTGTCCCCACACGCCATTGCGTACATGGAGCTTCTGACAGCAAAGTCTGGAGCAGGGAAAACAGCTACTCCCACAGAAGGAAAGATTGTAAACAACAGGGAAAGTCTGGATACGAGTGGAGAGGAACCAACTACTGCAGCCTTTCAATAAAGATGGGCAGGATCTGTAATGACAGGACAAGGGGTAAGGGTTTTAAACTAGAAGAAGGTAGATTTATATTCAATGTAAGCAAGAAATTCTTTATGAGGGCATTGAGACCCTGGAACCGGTAGCTCAGAGAACTTGTGGATGCCCCACCCCTGGAACAACCTTGAACAACCTGATGGAGTGAAAGGTGTTCTTACCCACAGCAAGGAGGTTAGACTGGATGATCTTTAAAGGGCCCTTCCAACACCAGAATTCTTCGATTCTCTGTTTCTGTAGCTGTTCAACCAAAACATTCCGGTTTCAAAATGAAGAAGCCGCATGCCCTTACACAGATTATATCCGAAAATTGATTTTTTCTTACTGTAAAGGATATTTAATAATTCTAAAAGCCTAGAAAGATTAATCCAGAAAGTGAATCTTACTGTAAGTTATTTTCATGTCTTTCTTTGTTTTTACAGTTAGACTGGGGTTTTTTCCTACCTTTTTTCTAAATCTGAATGCAAAAAGGTTTCAGCAGAATCCCACTAGTTTAACTGGTGCTTAGTTCTGTAAAACTTTCCTATTGAATAGAGAGTTCTAACTTTGTCATATTACAAAGGATGCCACCACAATCCTAGTGAAACACTCCATCAGCAAATATAAAGATCTCGTACTCTCCAGAGAGCTCACACATCCTATCAACCCTGTATATTAGGGAGGCAGGTGAGAACATTTCTGTAGAAAGAATTCCTTTCTGAGGTCTCTCCCAAGAAACCCTGAGAAAAGTCAGTGTAAAGTTTACTTTTGCTTTTTCCCATGGGCTTTTTGTTGCCAAGTAAAATACAGTACAGAAGTACCATGTTTGAGCTAGATGTTTGAGCTGAGGACCCCACAATCACCCCTATTTTGAGCAGGGATCAAAATCTACTGTCTTAGAGACAGTTACAGACATCTGATCAAAGTCACCCAGACCTGTGCTCAAAATTACTTCGGATTCACCTCAGATCAAAGGTTTTCAGATACATTTTGCCAACTAAGGCTTAAACAAAGGATTCCATGGTCAAAACTCACAACTTTTGTCCTCTGCAAGGCTTTAACCCACTGTATGATTGTGCACAGATTTTAGCTTTATTACACCTTGGTCAGCTCAGATGGAAAAGTAGGTAGGAAAACACTTCACTTGAAACCAGATGCTCCAGCTAAGCCAAATTCCGTAGAAAAATAAGGGAACATACACTTTCCTTAAAACAATCACCATAGTTAATAAAATGTGCTGTGGGGGAAGGCAAATACAGTCTCTCACAGAATATAAATAATAGATTATGATTTGTTAAGCAAAAAGAAACAACACAAACAGGACACGTATGAAAATATTAGGTTCCACAGAACAAAGTTAGCCCTTAAGTCTGGATTTGGCAAATGTGCATATATATATATATATCTTGTTACTCACACAGAGTACTTGGATTTCAGTGGGATTATTTGTATGCATAAAAAAAAGGAAGTCTTGATATATGTATTTCCATAAAGTGTGAAAGTGAATGTTTTCTATGCATTGTAAATTTAATATCAGATTTATTCTATCTTTCCTAGCTGACATATTCACCAAGAAATAAAGGACAAATTACAGGAAAATAAATTGCATTGCACCTCTTATGTAACGTTCTGAGCACAAGTTGATATATCAAACACAGTGCTAATGTTCCTGTGCACATCATTCTTTCTCACTGGTTTAAAGCACTCAGATTACTTTTTTTCCTGTTTATTTCATCTCTACATAGGCTTGTGCATCCTTGGCACAGAGGTCATTTTCACACATGTCAAAGAAGTCTCTGAGGTACCAAATAAACAGACTCTTCTTAGAGTAGTCTATATTTTATCCAGGTCCATGGAAAAAGCAAAGGCAAATAAAGATTATGTTTTAAGGGAGTCCACAAGTCTGGGAAAATTCTTTGGTTAAACCTTTTTTTTCCAAAAAGATGACAAATCAAGGCAAGATGCTACTTTTTAATCATTGCAGGGTATGGAAATAGTGAAACAAGTAACAGTAACTGGTTTTAATTTTCTAGAGGCGGATGTTTTTTCTGTTTAAAGAAACAGAAAAAAGACAGTAAGTCTCTGCAGGAAACAACCCAGTGAACATTAAAAACTGCAAGTTCGTTCTGCAAGACTTAAATCTCCCCTCAAGTCTTGCATTTTTCAGCTAATATTTCAGCACAGGCCTCATTTCCAGTCTTTACTTCTATTAAAGCTTAAAGAGTATTTCATGTTTCACCAAGAAAAGAAAATAAAAAAAAAACTTCATGGGATGTATTCACAATTAACACACACAGGACTCCAATCTTCAGTGCTTGCTCCAGCGAGGCTGCTCATCCATACAACACAAACAGGAAAATTATAGTAAGGTCCAGCCACACCCCATCTAATAGCAATGGAAACGAAGACTAAAAAGTGGAAAAGTGTGACTTGCTTTACACACGTAGAAATTCAGAAGATTCCTTTGAATAGTGTGATTCCCATGTCATCCATAGAGCTACCTGTTACCCATCCTGGAAAGGAAAGGCACAACATTTTGGTGCTGGGGGACTTCCTTTGCGCAGCAGCACATGTCAATCGGTAAAAATTATTCTAAATTATATAATTAGGGGGACACAGGAATAAACACAATGTACTGGGAAGACTTCATGCAGCTTTTGTAGAAGGAAATCACATCACTATGCTGATGCAGCTCCTGGAAGGATTCGACAAGTGTGGACTAGAGGAGAACAAATGGATCTGGTATTTTTGGATTTCCAGGAAGCGTCTCACCAAAGGCAGAATGGCAAATGAAGTTCAGTGTAAATAAATGTGTATGCACTAGATATATCCTAACTTAAACTTCACTATTTCCCCTTAGAGACAAGATTTTACGATGACACTAGGTAATTCCATTTACCTGACTGCCCCCAAATGCCAGAATTTGTCAGGTAAGGAGTAGACATCTAAACAATTGCATTAGTCTGTGTGCATCTACCTGCTGCATACTGAATATAGTTTTCATCCCACCATCACTAAATGGATATAATACAGCTGGAAAAGGCCCACAAAAAGACAAATAAGGATGACAAAAATCATGAGGCAACTTCTGTAAAAAAATTTATTTAAAAAACTAGAACTCCTCACCTAGTGAGTGAGAAGGAAGATATGAGCAAAGACTTCAATAAACCAAATGATACAGGAAATAAAAGCGCCAAAAGAAGTTGCCAGGTGGTAATGTCAAAGTAAATAAAGGAAGGATATATTTCAAAGCATCATGTGCTTAAAATGAGGAATCATTGTCAGACAGTATTGTGGATGTCAAAATTCACATTGTTAAAAGACATAGTTAGACCAATGCATAGAAAGAAAATCTTTCGTGAGCTGTCAGATGCCAAGACACCCATTGCTAGCTCAGGAAACCACTGACCTACATCTCACTGAAGCCTGAAGAGTGCACCAGGGAAGTGCCACTCCCAGCTGTCCCAGGGGAGCAGAAGCCAGGCCACTGAGCTGTGTGTACGTGAAGAACAGCTGTGCCCCTCCTGCTCACGGGGACACTCCCATGGGCCTGCTTCCACTGTCAATCCATAAATGTCAGATTGCCTCATTCCTCCATACATGACATCAGGGAATGAGGAGGTTTGGGACACTGTTCTGTCACCAGCCAGGCCAGAATTTGCAGTGCAAACTTCTTCAGTGGGAACAGCAAGGCTTTTTTTGCTGCCTTTGGTAGGGCACATGTCTCCCACCTTTGACTATTTTGTTTTATTGTTCTGTGCATCTCTCCACAGATTTTTTTCCATGGGCTTGTGCTGACAGAAACAAAAATGCATTAATTTCACTGACGCATCCCTAGGGAAAGCATGTCCTAAACATCATTTTTAGCAGCTTTCTATGTGAAGGGGTGATAAGATGGCTCCCCAGAGAACATATGCGTGTGTGCCCTCAGTAGCTGTTTTCCCTCCTGCCGAGCACGCACAAACCCAAGGACTTTTTTTACTCCACCCACGCACTGCCAGGAGGCTTTTCAGACTTTCAACATGCTGTTGCCAGGGTGACCATTGGTCTCAGATTTCAAACATTGCCAGAGCTGTATATACTCTTGCTATTCTCTCCTCCCTTTGGAAACAGACATCTGCAAGCCTAATTTTGCTATGAGGAGACCACACTACAGATACCAGTGGGGCTCTAACAAGCCCATTACCTAATGCCTGGGGGTTCCACTTGGTCTTGTATCTTATACAGTAGGTACACTCCAAGGAGCTATAAAACATTACCAACAAAATGAGCCTGGGGGTAATTGAGTCCTCAGTGTTTAGTTTCTTCCCGTCCTCAAAAAACCTTACAAATAAGGGGTTAGGTCTCATTCGGAGTATCTGGGTTTTGTGCGGAGGGTCCTTCCAACATAGCCAGATGCATAGTGGCTGTAACCTTTTTTTGGCTGCTTCCCACACCATTGCTATCCAGGGAAGCTAAAGAGACTGCAAAGAAGAGCCTGCAGGGGAAAACCTAAATTCATTGCATATGCACTTGAAAGACAAGAGACAGTGTCCAACAAATTTTACGGGGTGTCCAGCGGAGAGAACGGAAGCAAGCAGGCCAAATGGACACAATCATACCACATGTCCCACTGCCCCTCCAAATGGGGAGCCTGCAGCCCAGGCACAGTACTTCCAGGAAGAGAAAGTCCATGGCAAGTCGGTGCTTCGACCTCCTGCCCAGCATCCCAGAGACTGCACAGCCTCCAGCTCCTGCTCCCCACCGAGAGCAGGGCAGGACCAGCCATTGAGCAATCTGTGTCTGGGAAACAGGGACAAAATCAAGACCCAAATGGAGTTCTTTTATGAGGTCAGTAAACACAAATCCCCAGTAGCTCGTATAACCCTAAACATCAGCATCCTCAAAAGGTCTACCTCAACCATTTAGTTAAGGACACAAACTCAAGAAGTCCTGCTAATGCAAAATACTGTGCTGAATCCCATCCTACAGACTCTGGAGAGAAAAGACAAAAAGCAGCCTTCTTTATGATTCCCTTTTGAACTCACTGCATTATTTCTGGCCTGTACATTAAAACAGATGTCTCATTCATTTCCCAGTCACAAAGAAATCATTCTTTTCTTGTCTTGTGACGGATGTTTCTTCAGATGAACAGCCTCAACTTCAAACAGGATTTTTACCTCATGGAATAACTTGTCCCAAACTGATTTTAAAATATCTATTAGCAAACTAAAGCCAGCCTCATTGTATTTCTTAAGCAAAGGGTGAGCAGAAATATTCTTTTCAAAATCATAGAAAATGTCACTGCCATTTGGTGTTTTTGTCCCTTAAAGCACTGCTCACGATGGAACATAACAGGTGCCTAATAAGGAGCATTTACTTACCCTTATTTTAAATCTTATTATCAACCCTGAAAGAGTAAGCCCCAGACACATCTATGTTTCATTTCAATCACCTCTCCTTCATAAATGAGGAGAAGTTTAATGCACTTTAAACTTTCTCAAACTACTTATGTAGAGTTTGCTTATTCTGTAATCCCTGGAAAAAACATTAAACAAAAGGGAAGGAAAGTACAGAAGTATATAAATAACATTTTCTACTTTAAAAGTAAAATGCCCTGTGCTGAGGTAAAGGAAAACTGGGGAAATAACTTTGTGATTTACTGGAATTCAAGAAGGGAAATATTTTATATACCATTTGGGGTTTTGGTTTAGAGAGGGGCACAATAAGAGAAAGACTAGTTTGGCCTTTTCCACTTAGTCCTTTGTCTCACTTGAGCTCACTATAAAAAGGGAATAAACCTCTCCCATGGGCTACTTAGCTAAACAGAGTCTGGTGGTGGGGAAACATTTGATTACAATTTTAACATGGCTCTTGATTTAGCCAGGAGATTAATAATGCCAGCAGACCTTTTTACCCAAGAGATTACATCAACAATAAAGAAAAGAGAAGGTAATACATCTTACAGTGAATGTGGCATGAATAACTACATGCACCAATTAATTTCACAGGCTGCTTCTACCTGACCAGAGCACACCTGAGCATCTGCTTCCTAAGAATATGGTGGCAGTAGCTGTTTGCCTGTCAGGGAGTACTTTAAAGGCCTCATACAAAGGACCAAAAATACATTCACAAAGTCACTACTCTAAATCAGCAACAAGCTTGTAGACAACATTCTCATTATAAATTTAATGTAGTAGAAGATCCAGGTTTATGATTTAAGAAAAAGGCAAATATGAGCATTGGAAATGCCAAAACTTAGTCTCCAAAAGGCACTCTCGTATGAATTGCTCATCTTCATCACAGCTACATCTAATACCTGCTTCTGTTTTTCAGGTGACACTGTGTAATATAGATAAAGAGTGGTCTTGGGGGCTGGGATTTCACAAGGTGAACTCTGGAGTTTCTGCTCATCTGTCTGGTGACCACTCTTTCTACATACCTGTGTATACAGACCTGCAGAAAAAGGGACATTACCAAACAGAACAAAAGCATAATTCAAAGGCCAGAACCACAAGTTTTCTGCCCTGGAAATTTGAAACATCAGAACACATCTCAAAAATTTTCCCAGTGAAAAAAAATAATCACCTCAAGCATTTTTTAAAACTTACAGTTGGTTGCAAAAATTCATTTCAAACAGAAATAGTTTTTAAAAAGAAAATGTCAGCCACATAGAGAAAAGAGACATTTTGTTCCATGACAAATTCTTTAGAAGCAAGGGCAGGACATACCTCCTTCTGTTTTACTCTGTCTTATCAAAAGGCTTCACGAGTTCTGGTGAAGTAACATAGCACTGTGCCTGCTCTTTATATAGAATCATAAAATATTCTGAGCTGGAGGGGGCCCACAAGGATCATCAAGGCAGAGTATGGCACTCCAGCTCACCTGTGGATGTAGCTAAGCGATACCTGCAGCCACAGATCATGACAACAGGGTCACAGATAGGTATGGCACATAACACACACAAATGTCCATGACTGCTTAGGTGCAGAGGCATGCATGAAAATACCAGAAGATCTGGAGTTCCAGCAACACAGGTTATGTTATCCTTCAGTCAACCCCAGCAAACCACCTATTTTAGGCACTACAGGAGCATGGGTTATGCCCACATACAAAAACAAACACGTGGGGTGACATCCTTTCCACATGAAAAGAGGAGTCTGTAATCTCCGTGGGTGTCAATTTAGCATAATCCCCACAGAAAGGTTTAGCTTGCTTTAAAATACACAGATGTCGCATTTAAGAAGGGCCCATTCATTTCAGGCCCAAAATACATAAACATGCCTTGAGTAATAAAGCAAAAAAGGTACTTTTCGCTGATGTGTTGTGGTTTAGGATTTCTGACGAGGTGAGGTATGGAGCTCAGTTGTTGTTTTTGTTTTCTGAGGGGGTTTTATTATTATTAAGTTTTAATTTTGTTTGGCTCAGTCTTTATTTTGCAGGTATGTAAATACAGGGAACCCAGGCCAATAGCTAGAGCAATAATTCTGGTCAAAATGAAAAACAGAGCTTTAGGCTATAAATGTAAGACAAAAATCAAAGGATTTAAATGAAATCTGACATGGCAACTCATTAAATTCAAGAGTATCCATGATATTTTATTAAACATCAGTTAAGTGCATCTTTAAACAAGATGAATGCAAGTTCAGGAAATGAAGCAGTCATTGCCTAAATATTTAACATGCTAGAGACAAAGGAAATGCACCACTGTGTCAGAGGAATCACCCCAGCTAGTCCACAGCCTTATCTTCAAGGCTGACCATTTTAGCATCTCCAGAAGCATCTATTTCCTTTCTAGAACAAACTCTAAAACTGGTCTTAAGATTGGCTGACTAAACTGAGAACAGTATTTCTGATGAGGCCACATCACTGTGAAGATATCAGAGCATTTAATTGTTTGACATCTTATTTCTTAGGCATTTGACTAATAAGTTTGATTCTGAGTGGGTTTTTTTATATGCTGAATGCAAAGCTTTCACAACACCACCCAAATACCGATTTTCATGATATAAAAAAATGCCATACTGGGTCAGAGTCAAGCTCGCAGGGTGCAGTTTAGTTGCCAAACAAGTCTAGGTGGTTCAGTGGGAGACACATGAGACCTACAGCAAGTAACTGAGATGATCTTCTCTCCTCCCATTGCAGAGGTCTCCCTTATCTCTGCTGGTTGGCTTTTGTTTAAGATCTTTTTCTGTGGTGATAGGGTAATTCAGAGTTCCAGATGTTTTTTCCAAAAACATGTTACTTTCTAGCTTTCTTCGAATTTTATCTGTCATTCACTCAAGTAAGTTAAGTCCATCTGGCTTTCTCCTCAGTCACACTCATTGAAGTAATTTTGTGACATTACATGGTACCTTTTTGTCTCTTATTGCATATCATTAGCAAAGAAAGCAACTTCTATCACAAGATATAAATTCAGCTCCCTTTTTTGGAAATGTTTTGCTGTAATATTCTTGGCATTTGCCAAGGCAGGAAGGTGTATTTCTCAAAACACTTTGTTTCTCACACCATAACTGTCTAAACGTTTTGTGCAAGCTTTTTACCAAGATGAGCAATTAAATTAAACATATCAACCAACTTTCCTTTATCTGTTATTTTATTTTATTATAACCTAATTGAAGTTTATTAATAGGCTGTAAAAGCTATGCCAGTTACATTCAGGTATATCATGATAGTTTTAATCTTTTATTTCACTTTCAACATTCTTTATTAAGCATGAAGAATCACTCAATGCAGATGTTGCTACTCTATAATTACTCATATTGCCTTTTGTCCTTTTAAAAGATATGGATCCAACACAGTAAATAAAATAAAGCACATTAATTAAGGCAATGAGTATGTTAAAATAATGAGATCTTTAGATAGTCAGCAACTGCCTTAAGTATGCAAAGTAAAGTCTCTTTTCCTGTATATGTGTAAATAATTAGAACTTAGAGGAGGATATAGCCAAGATTCCTCAAAAATAAGTGGTCTCATTCCTGGCATTTTGAGAACTAACATAATGTATGTTGATCTGCACTACAAGCAGCCCTCCTGTTCATCTCACTGCTCAGACATACACTGAATGACAATTCAAAACAGATTTGCCCAGCACTAAAAATCAGGGCCTCAACCTCCAGAGAATGAAAAGTGGCTAAGAACAGGGAAACTTAAGTAGCTGCAAAAGTAATCTGATGGTGACCATTCTCCCCAGCCCCTCCTGCTTGAACAGGCTACAAGAAACACAGCTTGTTTTACCACACGTCTCGGGCCATGGCCATGCTTTCCTACTGTCAGAGCTTTGTAAGCTGTCTGAGATGTGCGTGCAGTCTGCTTCTCAGAGGACTCCAGACTGCTACAGAGATTATTTTTATCAGTGTTATCACAGGCAGTGTATTAAACTCACCAAGTTTCCTCAGCAACACTTCAAAGTAAAAGAAAGAAGAAAAGGAATTTAAGAATGCTTACCAGCCTGAGAGGAAGATCAAATCTCAAAATGATTATGTTAGAACCGAAGATGTTTTGTTTGCTCTGTCAAATTTAAAGGACCAGTTTCCAAAAAAGTATTCCCTGGGAGCAGTATGACAGCCATTATCCATGGCTGTCATATAGATGAAGCAATATGCGTTATTTCATGAGAAAAATCGGTAGTGGCCATTTAACTAGAAATGGGAAGACTGGTTTTGTCTGGCTTCTCTGCATTATTCTGCATCTGGTTGTGAACTCTAAGTTGTCCATAGATACAGAGCAGCCAAAAAGCTCACAGTCAGCACTGAAAAGCCAATATCTTGGTTGCTCGCTTGCCTTGGACCCTCATGAGTATTCTCAGCTGATACTTGCCCCTCCATGCAACCTGTCTCCACATTTTGTGGCTTGACACACCAGACACATAACCCAACGTGACACATAACCCTGCATGCTCTAGCCTACTTTAAAAATATTGCAACAGGTGTTAGTGTCCCATGTGTGATAATACCATGATACCACATCTAATCCACTACACAAGAGCTGAACCCCTGGGCCATGGCATTGTCCACAAAGAGAGCTTAACCCTTCCTTGCTTTATCTAGAAGTATGAATGGCACCAACACTTCCCTAAAGCCTCACACTTTGGGGTGAAAAATTCCTTCTTCAAGTTCAAGGTGTTTCTGACAATCCACCATTCATGCTGTTACCCAACACCCTCTTCGGAGCAGCAGGAGATCTCAGCACCATCCAGGAAAACTAAAAATCCTTGCTAATCTAGAGGGGATGGTTTGAACAGCCACAGCATGAGTGATATGAAACATAATCCAGGGGACAGGAGAGGGAGTCAGAGCAAAGGGAACTTCTGAGCCTGAGGACTTTTTCAGAGGGCAGTGGAAAAACCATCACATGACTGTGGGAGTTTCTTTCAAAGGGCATGCCATGACAGCATGAGTCCAGTATCCATGAGCTCTTTGATCTGAGCTGTAAAAATAAATTATTTATGGGGTTAGATGGTATCTTTGGGAGTTCTGGTAGTATTGTCTTTAAGTTTCCTTTAGCTGTGCATAACAGATGGGCAACATGTTAGTTTTATTTACGGACAGCCCTCATTCTCAGAACAACAGAGGTGGAAAGGGAACTGCCTGTTTAACTTTGACATGAAGGACTTCTCTTGGAAAAAATTCTGCTGACACGTTTAGGGGGAATTTTTATTTTTAATTGTTTTGCATTATCAGTTGAACTTAAACGTCTATCCCACAGCTCTATTGTTCTCCCCTGGAAAAATCTTAATCAAAGTTTAAACATTAATCAAAAAGGAAATAAAACTAAAATTACCTTCAACTACAGTGAGTTATGCATTGGCAACTTTACCCTTTTGACCCCACTATCACTTTGGTGAATTCAGCCCATTGTTTTGTGTAGTAAAGTGCTGGCTTGCATGACCTACAGCACAGTCTGAAAAGTACTATGGTGACTGGTTTGTAGATGCCTCTACTTCCAAAGCCTCTGACAGTGTGTAGACAGTGTCATATGTTGGTTTGAACCAAACTACTGAATAAAAACAACATCCAGACAACAACTCCCATTCATCAGACAGAAGTCTAGGAGTGACCTTGGGCCTCGTACCTTCTAAGAAGATCAGGAGCCTCAAATTCTCCTAGATCAGTGAGAGAAAAGTTGCAGGGGTAGTATTTTTTCTTCAGAATAATTGCTTTGTATCTACAATTAGTAGATCTGCCATTGGTTGGTCAAAATCAATTAATACTAATAAACCACTATTGTGTTATTAGTTAACACAAGAGTGGTAATTAATTAGCTAACTGTTATACTAACAATCCACTCATGTCACTTGTCCTGGCAAGACAAGTAACCATTCAAAAGGTCTTCTTCTGACCTGTGTAAGGAATCAAAAATCCTTGAGTCCAATAGGCTTTGTGTCAGATTGTCACACAGAATTCTGTATCAACATCTTCAACTGTACTTACAAGCAAAGAGCTTGCACTGGAGAAGAAATTTCCAATCTGTTTTCCTCTGGCAAACCACCAGACCTGTATGCCTGTATTGAGTTTGCGTGGCAAGGTTTTGGTGGCCAGGGCTGAGGCCACCAGCAGCAGTGGTAGAGCCTCTGGGATTACATAGTTAAAAGGGGGAAAAGCTACTACACAAGACCAAATTGCAGCCAGAGAGAAGAGCAAGAACTTATACATCAGAGCAACAAGTGCAGACACAAAGGTGTGTGAAGAACGAGGAGCAGGAGGTGCTCCAGGCAGTGGTTCCCCTGCAGCCCACAGTGAAGACCGTGGTGAAGCAGGTTTTGTCCCTGCAGACACAGAGGTCCATGATGGGTCAGAGATCCACCTGCAGACCCTGGAGGACCCCACACTGGAGCAGGTGGATGCCTGAAGGAAGCTGTGACCTCATGAGAAACCCTTGCTGGAGCAGGTTTTCTGTCAAGACTTGTGACCTCACAGGGGACCTATACTGGAAAGATCTGTTCCTGAAGGATTGCACCCTGTGAGAGAGACCTACACTGGGGCAGTTTGGGAAGAACGGCTGTCCATGCAAGAACCTATGAGAATTTGGTGGAGGACTGTCTCCCTTGGGAGGGACACCATGCTGGAGCATGGCAAGAGCATAAGGAATCCTCCCCTTGAGGAGGAAAGAGCAGCAGAGGAAAGAGAAGCAGAGATGTGATGAACCAACTGCAACCCCCATTCCCCGTCTCCCTGTGCTGCTGGTGGAACAGAGGTAGAGAATTCATGAGTAAAGTTAAGCCTGGTAAAAAGGGAGGGGTAGGGGGAAGGTATTTTAGGATTTGGTTTTATTTCTCATCACCCTACTCTGATTTGTCTATTAATAAGTAACTAATTTACCCAAGTCAAACGTGTTTTGCTCATGGCAGTTCATACTGAGTGATCTCTCCCTGTCTTTATCTTGACCCATGAACCTTCTGTTACATTTTCCCTCCCCTGTCCAGCTGAGGAGGGGAGTGATTGAATGGTTTGGGTGGCATAGAGTGACAACCAGCCATGGACAACCCACCACAACACTGTAACTATGGTTTCATGTACAAAGGAGACCTCAGGTTCTGTTAAAACCTAGAACTTCCTGGTCTGACATTGTTCTGCATCGGGATCTTAATCATGCCATGTTTTGTCATTCTCATCATCTCTGCTTTAGCTCGATATTTTGCACTACACCCACACTGGGTCATGTAGGCAGTAAAATTTTAAAAAAATCTGTCAAAATCTAAATCTAGTTGAAGGCTGCAATTACCATCAGAAAAGATGCTTTTCTAGTGATATAATTTCAGTATCACGAGAGCTGCCTGAAACAAACACTTAATTGTTTTATTGCATAAACATCCTTCTAGGTCACCTCTATCTGGATGAACTTGGTGTGTGCCATCAGGGGATGGAAGGTGGCAGAGGCAGCCAAAGTGCGTCAGCTCTGCAAACCCACTGCTTCCTGCTCCAGCAGCAAACCGAGCTGCGTCTGCATGTCACTGCTGGGGAGCCGGCTGCTTCCCAGAAGGAAAAATAGAAAAAGGTACTGTCTCATTGTAGGGCAGCTCCAGCACCCTAAATAGAGCCATATAGCATCACTCTATAAGCAAAACCTGCTGCTGAGGGGAAGGAAAGGTTATGTTTGGTTTTGAGGTTTTAAAGTTTTGGTTTTTTGCTTTTTTTTTTTTCTCTTAACCCAAAGGGATCCAAACCAGAAGTTTCTTCCTGTCTGAAAGAGTTAGGCAGATGACATTTGTGGCCTGATTCTTTTCTCAACTTGAGTTAAGTCAGATATATCTCCAGTGAGCTGACAGAGATACTTCAGAGTAAAGCCAGGGCAAGGGAAACAAGAATCTGTGCCACATTAATGAAGTCATAACAGCAGCAGCTGTCCAGAGCAGAGTCAGCATTTAAAACCAAAATTATGTTGATCTTTCAGCTGGAAAACACAAGAGTTTGAAGATCATTCAAGTACTCTGCACCAAAATATTCAATTCTTTTCCAGCATAATTTTATTGCAGTTGATAATATGGGTCTGTAGCTTGTTGAGGCCAACAAAAATGGTAATGACTTTATTCTCTTCTCTCAGCTTGCCAGTTTTTGACTCAGAGGAAAGAGAATACTAAATAGAATAATCAACAGCAACCAGTAAAGAGCTCTTGTAGGAGCCACAAGGTGTGATATCCTCCAAAGTATCCTGACAGTTGTCGACAAGAGGGATTGTTGTGATCACAGCCTATGGCACATAGACCACAGAAGTCATTCAGAAATTCCTGCAGCCAGGCTTGGGTGACTTGAAAGGTCTTGATTAGAAAGGTTTGGATACTGGAAATTGTTCTGAATATTTGCCTCAAACAAGAAGAAAGAGCTCAGTACTTTTTCTTTTGAAAGCTAGTTATCTTCATAGAGTCTAGAAAAGGAGAATCTCAGAGGATTCTGCCTGTGATAAATAAAACTCCTTTCTTTGAAGAAAGACAAGCCTCCAAGCTGGGTCCCTGGAAGTATTTGAGACCCAGCACAAAATCAGAGTTTCTGGTCCTAGTTAATCCAGTACAGGTAGACTCTGCTATGGGGTTTATGTATGTTTTCAGCATACAGTGCTCCTTGTCTGCTCAATCTTTGCTTTGGCCTTTGAAACTCACTTGTAATTCCTTACTTAGCTCTTGACCCTTCTTCACAGATTTCTGATTTGACCTTTGCTAATTTTCTTTCTCCTAATCCTGACCTGCTTGTTTTAAGTTGCTTAAACCTTATTTCATTTGCTATCCCAGAATGTGCTCTGCAGTTTGTAGTCCCTAATTTTGTGGTTAAGCCTCTAAGGACCTTCTTGACCAGACATTCTGGTGAAGTGCAGCCTGTTTCCCAGATTCAGACTGACTGCAGTACCTTCATCCCACCTCTAAACCTCATTCCAGTTTGACTCTCATTGGGGAGCCTAATTATCCATACACTTCTGTATGTGTTTTATCTGCCAGAGCAGAGGAACATGGCAGAGTAGCTCTGGAGTCACCTGTGAGGACTACCAGTATCCAGCCTACATTCACTGCTAAGCCACCCCATCTCTTCTACATCAGAAATTCTCTCCCTTTTGGGCAGGTTTTTTGGGCTGAAATTTTTTGCATTTCTTTTTACATTCCTGTACTTCAGCATTTGAATGCAGTGCAGGCCCTGAACTATCAGTAGATATTCTGGATCCACCTTGCACACTTCAAGTAAAAGATGTCTTTTTCTGTTTTGTTCAAAAGGCAACAGAACATCCTCTGGCAACAGAGAGCATCAGCCCAAGGCAGTGCTAAACATACAAATATCCAAGCCTCACATTACTCTTCCAGTGTTATCATACCTTCTGTGATACTTTCCTGTGCTACCTTGCCTCTCCTCCCCAGTTCCATCCTGATCTTCACAGTCCAACAAGTGTGTTGACCAAGAGGGGATTCCTACGGGTCCCATCCTCTTACTTGTCCCATCTTGCACAGCAGGTTGTCACTGTCACACATCTGAATATTCAGCACTATCACAGAGTGACTGTACACCAAGGAGTCATGAGGCCATTGCCTTTCCTCTTGTTTCCTCCTGAACTGAAAGTCCTTTTTCTCCAGGTGAACCACTTCTTAAGCAAGAGAAGCCCAGGCCCACTGACAAATGTAGCTCCCCTGTCCACACCCTGGCTGGGTCTGCTGGTTCTTTCCAGTGGCATTCTTTCCAGTGGTAAAGAAAGCGAGATGCTTTCTGCCTGCATGCCCAAGCTCTCTGGAAGCACCCAAGTTGTGGGTGCTACAACACTCCCAAAGAGCTAAAATTAGAGATCTTTAAACTGAGTGTGGAACTGGTGGAAAAGAATTGTCCTCTTCCTTACCACCACAATCTGAATCAGCTCAAAGCTACTCAAGCAAAATTGGCAATCATTGCTGTTAGTTAAGTCATGACTTTTCACAATAATTTTCCCATAACAGGGTACTCAAAAAGAGGTGAAAAATGATTCTGACTAATAATAGGAAACCAAATAAGAACAAGGCAGATATTATGCACAGATTCTTCTCCAGGCTGCACAAAGGCAGGTTTACTCAAAGTCACAGGCAGTTTTAATAAATTCTAGATGCTATACTGGATCCTTTCTTGAATCATCTCCTAAGATCTGTGAAGCAGTGTGATTGGGAAAGTTGTTGGCTTCTCCAGTAAAGGAAGGTGGGCTGGGTGGATGTTTGTAAATCTAACAGCTAGAAGGTACAGGATTTTCTTCCTTACCTGCAGAAGATACTCACAGACTGACTTTTTTCTTTCCTTTCTGGAGAAATAATCTAATCTGTATGCACTAGCATGCTGATGATTTTTTTTACTGTCTCCCTCACTTGTCTTCTGATGGAGTGACCAAGAAATTAATAGGTGGAGGTTTAATATATTTCTATAGCCTTATTCTCATATGTTTATAAAGAAGGAAATCGACCTCTTCTGGATACCAATGAACTGTCAGCTTCCTCTAGCCAGCTTCTTTGTAACACATGAAAAGTCTTTCTCATAGGCAGGCTTACTAGCCTTACTCCACTATAAAAGGAAAAGAAAGCAAAGGGGTTGGATGAGGAGGATGCCTCACATCCTTCTCTTGAACTCCTCCTCATATTCACCAGAAACGGGTAGGAGCTTGGTGGTGGTGCACATCTCAGGCTGTGTTCACTACTCTCTCTTTTGGGAAGGATCTGAGCAAGGACAAGGCAAACAGTGTGCCAGGGCTTCCACTGAAACGAGAGGGCTTAGGCAGAACCCTTCCTGCACATTGGAGTACACAGAATAAACTGTTCATTGTTCCCAAATATATAAACAAGAGATTCTTCAGGTTTCACCCAAGCCCTTACAATTTCAATTTTTTTCCTTCACATGCGTATCTGGAAATGCTCTTTGTTAATATCTAAATGCCCCATTTCTCTGTCCCAGCAGGAAACCTGGGACATCCATTAAGAGCATCACATCTTGCCAATACCCTGAAACCCATAACACTGAGTAAAACACTTGGCCTGGTGGTTCCTAGGTTAGGTTTTATGCTTTTTCTCACACACACATACACACACACACACACACACACCTCCATCCCATAAACCAGCAGGCAACTACATACTTCCCTCTGCAAGTGTCTAGGGGAGAGTTCTGTCCCCTCTACCTTAAGGGAGGGTTTGATTTCAATGGTTTTCCAAGCTGGGCTGGAATCACAAATCAGGCTTGAACTACTGACCCACCTCTCTCAAATTCTGGGAGGTAAGTTAGTGAAATTCATGCACAATATCAAATGTCTGAGCCAGGTGGGGATTCATAATGGCTGGGCCATTACCTTTAGAAGGATTAGGACAGCAAGCCCCTCATGGCTTGCGCAAAGAAATAGGTATTGACAAAGAACAGTAAATACACATCTCTCACGATGTGAATTTGAGTCCTCATTTATGGGAAATGGTCTGGGGAAAGCCCCTCCTGTACAGTGTGTTGGCTCAGTGGCCAAAGTAGTGCATAGCAGGGGGCTAGATAAAAGCCAGGATCAGTGCAGAAGGTAGGAGGTTAAAATGGATCACACCCCTGCGGGGCAGAGAAGTGCCTGAACTCTTTCAGGACAAAAGTAGCTAAAGCTTCAGAAAATGAAATAAAATTAAAAGATAATAGAAGATGAAAATAAAAACAAAGAAACAGAGAGACAGCCAAAGGGCACAGTGCTGCCTACACTCTTGTGAGGATGCACAAGGGGAAAGAACCTGTTGAGGTTATTTGTCCTGGTAGGAGGCAGTGGAGGGATTTTTAAGGTTTGATAGTGGCAACAGACAGGAGGCACCTGCAGCAGCAGAAAGGAGGCTGGGCCTCACCACACTGTGGGGAAGAAAGGGCTAATAGGGAGGCTCAGGGGGAAAGGGAGCTGTTTGTTAGTCTGAGCTTAGGGCAGAGCTCAGACTAACAGCTCCAGAAGGTTGCCCTGCTACAAGGGTGGCGAGTGCCAAGGGACTGGGAAGACAAGTGACAGGGTCAAGAGCTGATGGTCTGAGATAGATTTGAGAGCAGGACCCCATGTTAAGAAGCAGGAGAATTTTACAGTCATGAAACTCTCTCCCACAGGTACAATAGTATTTCAGTTTACAACATGCTTTCCCTGGCATGAGCAGCCCAATGGCTCGTCAGTTCACGCTATCAACAGAGAGCACATTTTGTTTGTAGTGCACCCTTGCCCTCCCAACATCCATCCATAATTTTATTTCATTTTCAGCTTACAGAACTTACTGGTAAAAAGTCAGAGCTACTGCAGCTCCCCTTGCTTCCTGGCAAGAGGAGAGAGAAGGAAAGATAAAAATACCAGGGAACTGTACAACTGTCAGAAGCAGCCTTTCTGTAGCCAGCGGGAGACAACCATCAGTGAGAGGCATCTTGCCTCTCCCTGTAGGGAAGCACAGCACATTAAAAATGCACATTTTTCCCTGGATTGCTCATATACTTCGAGTTGTCCTTCTCTCATCATCTTATTGTTCTATTCCAATGGTTTAAGGGGATTAGTGACTGCTTTATGCTGAGTCTGGAATAATGCCAGGAAAGCTGAAGGAAGCTGAGAACAGCTGTGTCAGATACCCAAATTTCAGGACTTTGCTGTGCCCCTGTATGCCCCCAAGACTGTTTTCCAGTCCTAAAAGAGCAGGGTCAAGACGAAGGTGGACAGATCTGGACCTATCAGCATAACCTCCCTGGCTTATCAACACAACAATCAGCTACTACTTTTATTTTTTTGCAAGGCACTAAACACTGAACAAACAAAATGCTGTTTACCCAGGAAAAAAAAAACAGTACAAAAAAATCACCTCGAGGGGCTTTCCCCAGCTGCGACACTTTGATGCCCTTCTGCAGCCTGTGGTTTTCTGTCCAACCTCACCATTCCAAAATGCTTCTGTGCGCTCCCTTTCCAAACATCTCATGGAGAGTTGCTCCAAATATGCAACAGCTGCAACATTGCTCATGAAACCAGAATCAAAAACTGCTCTAGAAAAAAGAAAGAAAGAAAAAAAGAAAACTAAAATACTAGCGAACAGGTATTTCAGTTCAAGAAAGCTACTCCTCCAAGAGCATCAAGCACGGGTATCTGAGAAAGCACAAGTCAGACTCAAAACAGCTCCAGTGCCAGCCCAGTTCTCCCCAGCTTCCTTCATCCAGCCCATTCCTGCACCTGCTCTGAACTGAGGGTTTGATGCAGGAGTGCACCGAGCATGTGCATAATGACAAGAGTGATGTGTCATTTTGTTCTGTGACAATTGCTGCCTGTTGGCATCAATACACATCGAGCTGCCTGTCAGAGAGGGGCAGGACCTAAGGAGGCAGGAGCTCTTCCCTGACAGGCACACTCACACCTCACCCACGGGTGGCTTGGCTCTCCTGCCTGAAAGGCTCATCTCTGCCTTTGCCCTCGCTCTCCCCTTGCCCGTATTTCAGTCTTGTACTTGCCTTTCCCGCAGTGATCTCTCCCTGACCTTTGACAGGCTCCACACAGTTAATTAAGTTTGTTTGAAGCTGCTTCATTTTTAGAGGTGTTTTCATTTCGCCTATTCCGTTTCGCCCCGCCACTGCAGGATACAGCTCCTCAAGGAAAACAAATTCTGTCTTCAGCTGAAAATCCAGAGGGTTTTTTTCATTGACCTAAATTAAACTCCAGATTTGCATTGACATCAGAATTTAGTCCTAGGACTTTCAAGTACTGCCAAATTCATAGAAACTGAGAGCAGCATAGTTAAATATCTGCTTCCACGCTTTAATTAAACAATATTTATAGTACAATTGGACATACACATGTGCATTTTGAGTGAATATTAATGTTTTAAATTATGCAATTAAATTAATCATGAAAATAAATTAGATGCCTGTACTCAGGGAGCCAGCAAAAGCAGGGAGTGAAAGGTTTTGTCCTCTTTTACCTGCTTAAGAAAAGAGTTGAAATTATACATGTTAATGCTAGAAGGTGATTCATGAATTAAAATATCACAGGGCCCTCAAAAGAGAATAAGAGCTAGGTAAGAATGATTAATGTGCTTTTACACAAAGAATGATACTTTTTATATATCTTTGACCTTCTAAGGTCAGAGGGATTATAGGACTGTTTGAAGTTCAGGAGGAGTTGAGCAAGGAAACAAGAGGGCTTTTCATGGGGTGATGAGAAGCTGCGGCTGACATTTCAAGAGCAAAAAGCCTATTTTTATTAACTCCTTCTTTCTCAGGTCAAAAATGTCTTTGACAGAAGAAAGCAAAACAAGCATGTAAATGTGCAAAAAAAAATCCAGTTTCCTCTGCAAGCACACAGACCTCATCTTGAAGTTCAGCAGATCCAGCAGCACCAGCATGGCTAACCATGAGGAGGCAGAAAAGAAAGACTCATGGGAGTCAGGTCACTGAAGGCAGGAGAGCGTGGCATTACTGGAGCTTCAGTTAAAGCTGCTCTCTGCACTTCTGGAAATTTATTATGGCATCTGTTCAAATTCTGCAGCAATCATAGCATATTGTTATCACATATCTTTCTGTTTAGGCTTCCGAAGAGTGTGTCTTGTACATTTCTGTGCACAGCTCAATGGGTAAGTGAACATCAGGGCAGTCATTTGAGCATGCAAATAATGGCAAATAAAACATGTGCAAACTAGAGAAAAGAGTGCAGCATGAGGTCTGTAGGGTAGATTAGGTTATTTATCCTCAGTGAGTATTTTACATGCCGAAAAACACTTTTTGCAAGGGGGCAGCAGAAGCATAGATGAAATTTAATTAACAGTTTTGACAGTGAGATCTTAGAAAGATGAATGACAGGCCAAAGTGTTTCATTTTGTATTTTCAGTATTCTTTCCCTTTCTTGTTTTAAAATTGCATTTACTGTCCAATTACTTTAAAGGGGTTTTAAAAAGAGTTTAAAACCTTACAAAGAAAACTGAATATTTGACTTTGCGTCAAATGAAAGGTTTTGATCAATCCTAAATTATTTTTGGTTTTATAGTATAATTACAAATGGGTATGTGACTTTTAGCATAAATGTTCGTATTTTGTACACATCTATACAGTATCACACATAAAGTAAATTATGTGTATCTACTTACTCAGCCACAGTGGTAAAATGAGGAGAAGACCATTTCCTTCTTTATCTGTTCTGAAATAAACTGAAATTTCATATTTTAATGCCAAAAGAAAGTCTTGATGTGTGTTGAGTTCTGGCAAAACAGGACAAGTACAAATACAAACAAGTATTGGTCACTTAGGTGTCACCAATATAGAAAGAGTCTATTTCAGTGTCCTTTCTTCAGCTACCCAAGTGAAAATTCAGTGGACACCTTGTATGGCACACTTAGGTCAGAGCTTGCTTCTCCTTTCTCGTTTTTGTCTGTTTTTCCTGACATTTTATAGACAAAATGAAACTTTTTTCAAAATTACTTTTCACTTTCTAGCTCTACTAAAGTATGGGAAAGAAAAAAAATCTAGTTTTTCATTCTCTCTCTCTTTGCTTACCCTCAAGCTATGACTGCTAATACTTGACTGTCTTTAATGCAGCTTGCCTAACTTAAATAGACTTTCTGAGCACAAGCTGAGGTTGCCAACAGAAGTTCTTATCTACATAAACAAAGTCACATATACAGGTACCATTTTCTACAAATAGACAGTCAACTGGAAAATTAAAGCTGAATTGGAAATAGACTGCAAGCTTCCACAATCTAAGGGATGAGTAACTTGATTCCATGCAGAGCAATTGGCTTGGTCTCAGCCTTTTTCCTAGTCTGTATCAGTAAAACACAAGAAGGTTCCATGTTAATGAATATGCCACCACAAAAATGTACAATTCTGGAAAACCAATTCAAGGCTAAACGCGGCCTCTCTCATCTCATCCTCACATGTAAAGTAGTTTGAAGTGACTGTTTCCTCTTATTCTTCTTTAATATTCTCTCTACAGGCACCCAAATGCTACAGGCAACTTCAGCAAAGATTATTCATTCAGTCAAGGGCTTAGGCCAAGCAGAAAACTATACCTAGAAGATATGGTATCTACCCTATAGAATCTATAATTCCGATTTCTTTGCTGCCTATAGACTACTCTGCTATAACTCTATTTGTGTTAAGAGAAATGCCATGTATAATTTTGATTTCTAGAGCTTTCTGAAAGCAAAGGTGAATTTCACCTTCAAGGCTTAATTTAGCCCACTAGTTACTCTGGACTTGTACAGTAATTTACAAATTCACACATGTTCAAGGACATTTTTTATTTGGTGGGATACCTGCAATGTAGTATATGTAGCAAAGGGCAGGCTGGTCAAATTCACCAAATCATTTTGGCTTGAAGAAAAGTTTAAAAAGGCACACTTGGGAGAGTGTTAGTTGTGGTATACTTTTAACTAGTATTATACTTTTAACTAGTATTATACCAATGGGAAAACACAGCTGGATTTTAGAAAACACTGGTTCCCTTCCTCTGCCAGAGGAGATGCAATGAATGGCCCTCACCGCCCAGAAGTTCACCCATGATACCAACTCTTCTTGTGTTCAGGGCAGGGCATCTACCTCAATCTGCCCTGCTATCTTGTTGCACTAGCAATGAATAACTTTAAAAAACCCCGAACTGCAGGTTTCTCACCTTCTAGCTGAGCATCCTACCCCTTGGGGTAAGGAGCCACATTCACTTCCTCTAGCTGTCTTAGCTCCTAAAAATCTAAAAAACAGGGTAGAAGAGCTTCAGCAGAAATGACTGAGGGAGCCCCACTAAAACCTGATGATCTGGATGTTTGCTACAGAGATCCAACTTAAAAATCACTGCTTTATGCTCCAGGGGCTTGGTAGCACAGGAAAAGTGAGCTGTACGTGTCAGGCGTGGTTAAAGGTTATGCCATGCAGAGAAGGTGAGAACTCACTCTTCGTCTTTATCACTGCTGTGCTTCAGAACAGGATGGGAGTGAAGATGCTGCCTTCTGGTCTACTTTTTGTTGAATATTTTTTAAAATCTTCAAGGGAAATAGATACAGGAGGAGGCGTAGGTAGCCTGCAAGTTGGAACAGTCCTCTGGGCTCATCCCTGTTTTCCAATAAATATTTATACAAATGTGAAAAGTAACAAAACAGAACGGTTCTCTGGCACTAAGTTAAAAGTGTCCAACTCTCCATTTCATCTTCCAGTTTTGAGAATCTATCCCTTCATTTCCTTTGCTTTTCTTGCAAATGCTTCGGAAAATAAATGTTTCATTTGGGGTTGAACAGAAGATTTCATTCAACATAAAATGTAATTTTGGGAGTTTTCATTCTTCTTTGGGGAGAAGAAAATGTTTAAAAGTCTAGATTTGTTTTAATCCAAACCAAAATCTTGATTTTTTTTTTTTTTAACCTAGAAAGGGGAGGGGAGGAG
>WEKY01047140.1:102290-113161 GCA_013390045.1 Picathartes gymnocephalus
TAACAGGAGAATACAGTGTAGTTTGTACGATAAACTGTACCCCATTCTACCTAGCATTTCTTCAGCTGCAGCAATTTATTGTGTCTTTCACCAGCTAAATATTTCTTTATAAACAGCTTATAAAACTTCTCTTGTTAACAGATCTCTCTAAGTGTTAAATGCCACCATACCTCTGAGGTGCCACTCCCTCTATCATTACAATAAAATACTTTTTTGCCTGTGGATGTTTTGAATTGTTTTTCTGTGTCCAAATGTCTGCGACGGTTTAGACAAGTAATGGTTCTTTCAACTTACAGCAACAAGTGACTGCACTATTAATTAAAGCCCTTCTGTTAAGCAAGAGGTCAGGTTAGACCATGGCTCCCTTGGTGTTACCACCACAGGGAGAAAAAGGAGGCTGAGTACTTAGAACATAAAGTCAAGGTATGAAAAGAGAGGAGGTACAAAAGCAGAGGACTCCACTTCTAAAGCCCATGTTGCATTGCTGCAATACAGGCAAATTTCCTCAACACTTCGGCTATGGAAATGTGCCCATTCCCATTCTCATTCACACCTTCTTGGAGGCAAGATGCAAAACTTCCAAAATATTAAAACTTTGGACTTTGAAAATGAGCACTTAAAGCCACTTTAGACCCAAAACAGATCTGAGCCAACACCAAGGAGGCATAAAAGTGGGTTAAAGAAACCCAGTTGTTCACTTAACATAAAGGATTACAATGTTGGAAGTGTTTTCTAAAACTAACATTTGCATAGAGATTTTTTCATTCCACATCAAATGTGACAAATTTTAAATGCAGCCCATCACAACTCATGCTCAAGCCTGGACTGTTGCCATTTTTCTTGCTACAGAAGTAATGCTTTTAACTTTCACATACACAAATAAACAACAAAACAACAACAGAGAAAGCTGAGGAGAGGGTCTCCTTTCTGTTGCAAACAAACACACCAAGAATATTTCTTTGCTATTCTACCATATTAGACACAACCAAAAATTTATACAACAGACTCAGGGAACATCTCTTCCTTTCCTTTTTGTGCGAATGAATCTCCTTCTCTGCTTGCAAATTATTTTAGAAGCATTTAATTTGTGGATATTTAAATTTTTCATGAGTACACCTTTCAAAGTGAGATTCTGATAAGTTTTGCAAGAAATAAGTATGCCTGTGAGATTTATGATTAAGGCAAGGCCCACAGAATTTAAATGAGATAACCAGCATAATGCTAGTTCATGGCTGAGCTAGTACTGGAACTTGAGAGTCCTGCTTCTGAGTTCTCTGATGTTAGGTTGTGTGGATTTGAAAAGATAGACATCTTGGACTCCCAGAAGAAAGTGCTCCAGACGAAATCAATCAATGTCAGAAGTGGGTGAGATTCCACTGAAGTCATGCCAGGGGTGAGTTGAGCAATTCATCTTCAAAGAAATTCATTGCATCTTATCTCCAGGAAGATATTAATGATATTAATGGTACATTTATGCAATGGAAGTTTCAACATGCAAATTATTAAGAGATTTCTTTTAGTTGTTTGCACTTGCTTTCAGACTGAACTATAAAGGGTTTGTCACTAGCCCTACAACCTGCCCCACTTCTGTTGAAATCAGAGGTGAAACGCCTGCTGACTGCAGTAGAAAACTTCTGAACTGTATAAACTTGGACAAAACCTGGAACAACCTCATACTTGGTGATAGAGGTTTGCTGGGAAATTAAAAAAAAAAAAATGAAAACAAGTAAAAGGATAAATATTGTCATCATCAAAGAATCACACAATCATAGAAAGCGTAAGGTTGGAAGGGAGCACAGAGGGACATCTGGGTTGGCAATGTCGGCTAATTGCCATCCTTTATTTAAGCACTGCCATGCATCTCTTTGTTCCTGGGATACAAGCTATCCTGCTTATCACACTAGGAAGCATTCCCAGTGCTTATATCTAGGGCGCTTCGCCAGAGAATAAGGAATGCACAGTTCTTCAGAGCAAGCCTCTGTACTGTTAACATGCACAAAACCAAGAACAAGCACATCAAATAAGGCTTGGGAAGTTCAGAAATAGCTACAGACTCATGTCAGACAGTAACGAGATCAGTAACAACCCTTTGGTAATGGCTGACCATGAAAGAAAGCATGTGCGCAATCAAATTCACTTCTTTCAAGTTCTTGGTTTCCCAATCTTCAAGGGAGAGAGAGCCTGAGAGTAGTGGAGCATGTTGCAGAAGGCCCTTTACATCCAACCATCTGTAATCCTCTTCCCCCTCATACTTCTTGGAAGTGTTAGCCCATAGGAATGTGGACCCTGTGGCATTGCCAGAAACCAGTAGCCATGTTACTGTCTATATACTTAATATACAATTATAAAAACAGACAGTAGCTAGAGCAAGACATTTTGTTTTACACTTTGTAAGTGAAAAGTCAGCTCCCATTCACTGCTTGAGTGTCTCTGTGCCCCCTATGGAAGAATGAAAATCCACAAGATGTTTGTGGACATGAACTTCACCTCTTCCTCTTCCTTTCAAAAAGTTCTATTCATCACAGGCAGCTTGCTCCCATTTCACACACAACAATGCTCAGGAGAAAATTCTACTCCCAGGACATGCATCAATGCAGGCTCACCGACCGGCTGCTCGCTTTGACCACATCAGCTTCCTCCAGGGCTGGGAGACACCAAAGTGAAAGTACCAGCAGCAGCTGTCTGCCCCTTGATTCACAATGGAGGCAACCTATGTAAAAGTCTCCTTTAAAAATATCTCAGGGAGTTCACCACACTTGCATGATGAGCAGAGAACTCTGTGTGTAGACGCCTTCACATCAGGCAATTGCTACCAAATGTACTTTTTTCTTCCTGTAATGAGATGGGAAACAGTTCAGTAATTAAAGAGGAGGCTGAAGGGGATATTTTTAGTAACTTGATAGCTTTACAATCACTGAATTATCTGCCAGGAGTCAGTCACACACACGTGTGGTTATAATTGGAGTAGTTGCGATTATTCCAATGGGAAAAACAGTTCCGCAGGTCACCTGCTCAGGGGGTGTTTATTTGTGCACACATGTGTCCAACGGAGAAACAGCAGTGCAAGGCTACCTACTCCATGGTCCACATCTTTGCTCTCTGTTTCCCTCCTGGAGCATTCCACACGTGCAGCCCCACACCACACGAGGCAACGCACATGTGAGTATGTCCCTTTTGCCAGGTGTGTTTTATAACCCTCCACAGGTCCATGCTCCCTGCTCGTACAAGTCCAGGAAGCAGTGCAAGGGGAAGGGGCTGAAAGGAGGGCTTGGAAAAGGATTCCAGAGCTGCCAGAACCACCAACTGTGGATGGGATAAAGGGCTTCTGCCCTGCTGTTCCTTCCATTGCAGGAAGAAAAAGCACCTCTGTGTGCTGTTTGCCACAAGTGAACTGCAACTTTGTTCGAATATAAAAGTTGAGAGAGTAGGGAGGAGGCATGACCAAGGCAATGATTGTTCCCCTGTTCTCGGCAACGGTGAGGGCACACCTCAAGTCCTGTGTCCAGTTCCAGGCCCTGCAACGCAAGAAAGACATGGAGGTGCTGGTGCATGTCCAGAGAAGATGGTGAAGGGTCCGGAGGACAAGTCCCACAAGAAGCAGCTGAGAGAGCTGGAGTTCTTGAGTCAGGAGAAGAGAAGGCTCAGAGAAGACCACATCTCTCTCTACAACTATCTGACAGGAGGACGTAGCCAAGTGGGAGTCAGCCTGTTCTCTCAGGCAACCAGCAACAGGATGAGACGACACATACAGCCTCATCCTGCACCAGGGAAGCTTCAGGTTGGACATCAGGACGAAGTTCCTCACAGAGAAGGTCGTTGTGGACTTCCCAGGGAGTGGTGGAGTCACCATCCGTGGAAGTATTCAAGGAAAAACTGGACGTGGCATTTGGTGCCTTGGTCTAATTGACAAAGTAGTGATGGGTCAAAGGTTGGACTCGATGATCTCAAAGGTCTTTTCCAACCTAACTGATTCTGGGATTCTGTGATTCTCTGGACACAGAGACCATCCAACTGCTCAGCACAGCTGTCTATGACAGGCAAAGACACAAAAGGGGACAGAGTAGACCTCTGCTATGCTGAGCAGTTACTCGCTAGCTATTTTCTATACCCTAAATAGCATCAGCCACAGAAAATACAGACCTGTCTTACAAAACCCTGGCTGTTATATTCCTACCTCTTGTACCAAGCACAGACACAGGAGAGGAAAAAAATCAGCCAGAACTCATCTGGTTGGTGTCTTTCCTTTCCTTCTTCTCTTCTCCTTTTATTACCTAAAACTGTAATTCAGTCATTGCTCTGAGCAACTTGGAGCTTCTCTCCAAGAAGATGCAGGTAATGTTTTCTTGGCAGATAAAGAGTTTTCCTACAGAACCTGGCAGCTTTTAGGTAACCTACAGAACACCTGGCAGCTGCAGACAAAATTGTCTGGGAAGGTCGCAGTTTAATTCAGGCAGTCAGCAAGCTGGCTGGCTGCATATGGACTTGAAGGACCTATGCATGGATAATGCACTATACAGATGTTTCAAAGACTTCATGCATACAGAAAATAGACATATTATATGCATATATATATACTGTATATGTACATACATCACCTATACAAATATATGTATATAACACACATTTTACATTGGTAAATAGATGGAAATGATGGAAGGAATTCGAAACTTACTGCAGTTGATTGAGAATACCCTGAGACAATGTATATACAGGCTTTCCTGCATAGGTTATGGAGCCTCCCACCTTGGAGATATTCAAAAGCCACCTGGACACGGTCTTGGCCAACTGGTTCTGGGTGTCCCTGCCTAAGCAGAGAAGCTGGACCAGATGAACAGTAGAGGTCCTTTCCAATCTCAAACATTCTGTGATATTTCTTATTGAAAGCCATATTAATGCCATTCTATCTGTGTGTGAACTCCCACCCTAAGTTACAGTTCTCACTGTACAAACATTTGTTTTAGTTCATGACATTATCCACAGATTAGTAATTTTTTCCCACTGTTAGGAAAACTGAGGCCCTGAGAAACCCAGTGGCTTGCACTGGCTTTGCACATCAAACCAGAGCAGAGGCTTGCCCCAGACCTCTGTTCCACACCAGCTGCCAAGGCTAGAAACCATAACTCTCCAAGACTTCTTGTTGCTTATTTCTCTTCCTCCTCCTTATTTGCAAACTACTTGGGAAAACAAATGCTTCTACACTTTTTTGGAGCCAACTGTGCCCTTGGTGGCCATGCTGACACCTTCAGTGTGTCATTGCTGAAAGTGTTGGTTAGCCCCCTTTGGGAAGGAGCTTTGATAAAATGCACTTGTTCTTGAACATATGGGTGGTTTTGAGAGCCTGAGTCTAAAATTCAGTGAATGCTTTGAACAAAAGTCAGCTTTGCAATTAACAAAGAAAAATTGCCTGCAGTGTGGGTATATTTGAGATATCTGCAGAAGGCCAGAACTGTCATACCTGCGATGCAAGATCAAGGTTGAAAGTGGGTGCTGTAACACCACACTGAGAAATAACCAACCTTAGCACAAGAATGAGACTGGATACAAGCCGACCAAAGGACTGCTACAAAAACCAAGGGCCACTGTAAAACAGGGTCATGCTTTCAATTTCTGTTTGGCCATTTGTGTATCTAAGGCACATTGCAAGAGACCCATCACCAAATACAAACACTGAACAAAACCATGAAAGAAAATCTCCCACCTTCTCCCTCAAGGCAGCACTCAAGTTCCACCCAGTCCAGCTGGCCACTCAGCTCAGATGTGGTCAGAAGGGCAGGAGGGCTTCCTCCTCCCCTCGCTAGGGAACAGCTCTATTTTTAACAGGGCTGCCTGGAACAGGTTCAGTTTCCTACTCTTTGTCCATCACCTGCTGCAAAAATTTGCCAAGTGAAATGAAGAGCACGGGCAGTGCTCTGTAAGGGATGAAAATCCCATTTCCCAAAGGATGTTATTAACCTGGAGAAGCACTGGCCCCAAAAGGGCTACAAGAAGAATAAAAACTAAGAAAGTAGCTTTCAGGTGCATTAGATGCTACTTGAGACTTTTAAACACAAGCTTATGGGATCACACTGCTCCATTTTTCAGTTTGGAAATGAAATCTGCTTCTCTAGATAGTTTATAAATTATTGCCAAAACTTCCATTTTCTCTAAGATATTAATCAAAATCGAAGTTCAATTTCAGTCTGACAAAATATGAGCAGTAATGAACAACACTGTACAAGCATTTAAATTTTTCCAGAAGTTTTCTTTTGTCTTCAGCAATCAAAATAATTATTTCTCTCACCAGCTGCATGGCACTTCAGAGCAAGAATATATAAGAAGGGCATTTTTTGTCCAGATTGTAACAAATTTTCAATCTCCTGGTTTAGCTGTTTGAGGTGGTTTTCTTTTTCTTAAGTCACAGTATCACAAAGCCACTGTGCAAACTACAGAAAGTTTAAACAACATTAATGAAGACTTTTTTACCACACCCATTTTCATGGTATTTGAGTGCCATGAATGGATGGCAGTGCTGCAGAGGGTTAGGATGGCTGCCCCTTTGCTGGGTGAAGAAATACCTTTGGCCCCTGTTTGCTGTGCTGAATGTCACTAACACATGAGCACTAGCTGTTCCAGCTGGTGTTTCCAACAGCCTCACACAAGGCCTGATCCATTCCTCACTCTGGTCAATGGCAAGACCCCAGCCAAGCTCACTGGGAGCTGGACCTGGCCCTCAAGCTCTGGTTGTAGCAACGGCACCATGAAATTCGTGGTTGTAGCAAAGTAATTCTACACAGAGAAGTTCCTCTTCGTCTCTGAATAATCAGATCACAAGCACATTTTAAATGCCAAAAGCGAGTGGGGAAACAAAAAAGATAGAGCTTATTTTATTAAAAACCATTGGCTATGTTTGAGCTCTTTACATCTTTCTTTGAATTTTTTTGTCTGGGATGGCCCAAGCTCTGAAGGGTCTACTCTTACATTGTTTTATACCTTTATTTACATCTACTTCTTAAACAATTCTAGAAAAATTTTAAAAAACCTTTTTCAGACAACCAACCTCATTTTTGTGAAACCAGCAAGTCTGTTCTAGCAGATGGGCTCTGTGTTTTTATGTGCATGCACATCTCTTTGTGTATCTGAAAAAAAAGAGAGAGAAAAGAACCTATCAACAATGGCCACAATAACTTCATTTTACTTCACTTGGTCTATACTTTCTATGCTTGTTTCCAGGTAACAGGACTTCAACATGTGCATTGTGTCTTAGATGACTAAAATAAATTCATTTACAAAACACACTTATCAGACTAGTTATCTACCTAAACAAGGAAGAGCAATAAAGGATAGACCTCTGTGGTAATCTGCACCACCTCAGAGCCTTATTTTCCAGGACAGCATTACCACAGGTACATGTTTGACAAAACCAACCCAGATTCATCATCCCTTAAAACAATCATAAAATTCCACTGGCTTCAGTAGCTGCACTAAAGATCAAATCTCTAGTAGGGGAAGGTGAATTAGTCTGCACAATTTGGGAGCCAAACATTTAGGAAATATTGCCAGAGGTTCTTTCAATTACTCTTCTAACAAAGAATAAGAAAAAAGATCAGCAGCTTGAACACTTTATTCTAAATATTTAAAACCAAGAGAGGAAGTAACAGATAAACCCCATTACTGCTATACCCCATAAACTATGGCATTTTCAGTTCAGATTGAAAGAAGGAACAGACCAATTACCATTTCTTTTACATTATTAAAAAGATTAACTTCTCTCTCAAGCAGCTGAAGCCAAAATAATAAGCCACATAGTGAATATTTCTCTGCATCAAACAGGCTCCAGGCTCATCTTGTGGATTCTAACTCAAGCTGGATGTGTAGAAAAACGCCTCTACTTATTTTGATTAATTTGCCATGGGCAATTCACAAACAGAAATCTGACTTAATTCTTTGCGAATTAGTCACTCCAATCCTTTCCAACAAATCTTTACATCCCTTCTGTTTAAAAACATAATATAGCCATTAGCAAATCCTAGCTGTGCTGCCCTATCCTATTCTTCCTCATAGCAGAGAGTGTCCCACACACTCGCTGCTTCCATTCTTTCCCATCCTCTCCCTCTTTTAACTATCATCTTTCACCACCAGATTGGCATTGGCCACCAGCCAACCAGTCGGCACTTTACCTAGACAAGTGCTATGCTGATTTGCCTAGATCTTTGCAGTGTCACACAACAAGTCCAACGAGTTAGTTTTCCTCCTATTTTAATACTTTTTGCAGTGGGCCTCAGTCACAAAGTACATTTCCCATCAGGTTTGGGGTTTGGTTTTTTTGTTTCAAAAAAGCTCCTTTCTGTGGAAACTTCTGCTGACGATTTCCTTTTTGAAATGCTTTCACCTCTGTGGCACTTTTGAGAATATGCATGAGAGATGCCTCTGTGAATGATACTACATTATACCTAAATTAGGTATATACCCCAGGAACTCCAGTTTAGAAAGTCATGGTTGGATTGGTTAATGCCATTTTTAATGAGTACTGATGTGACATGCTGCCTAGATCAAAGTGCAGAGAGCTCTTATTTGTCGCTGCTTCCCATTACAGCACATTTTGAAGAGGGACATGGTAATGAAACAAGTAGGACTGGGTATATTTTTAAAAAAAAAGCATCAGCTGATAAAACACATAACCTTAAAATGACAAAAAAATTAGAAAATAAAAAAAGACAAGAAAAAACAAAGTATAGTTTTTTGCTGTTTTTTGTAAGTTTTCCCATATCTGAACGTACTGGGTATTGATTTCATTTTATTTCATTGCCACATCTGAAGCTGCACTGATAGTAAATCACAAGCAGAGCCTAATTTACAAAGTTGTCCAGAGGAGCAGTAAAGGCATTGCCCTTTCCTCTTATGAAAAGCTGTTTGTGATGCTGCCATGGGGGGTTGTCACTTCCCAGGAGAGAAATCATGACCTTCTAGGATAACTACCTTTCAGAAGAAATAATTTTTTTCAGGTGATTTTCAGCCTCATCTTTTTGCAGATTATTGTGTTGCTCGATCTGGGGACGGTAAAACAGTTTGTGCCTATAAGAAGCCTGTCCTTTTGCATGTTGCTGCTTTTAAACAATTATATTCCTAATCCTTCATTACTGCTCACAGTGACACTGGCCTGCCTTTTATATTCAGGTAAATAGCAGGAGAGTTCAATTAGGAGACTTCCTACATACCATTACCACCCATGTGCATGCCAAACATGTGAGACCCTTCAGGTTGGCTCCTTCCACCAGGCAGGATCCCTCAGTAATAACCTGGTGCTCCTGGCCAGCAACAGGGCAATCTGCTTTGCCACACACTTTGCCTTTCCCTTCTCCTTCTAACACCCATTTGCACACCCACCATTATGTTACTGATAGCCCCAAGAGGAACTTCTCTTAGGAGAGGCAACCAGCACACGCCGATCTGAAGTACAACACAGGTCCTCAAGATTCAGAAATGCAGATGCTTGTCATGTATTTTGAGTGGATATTGTTGTTTTCCTTGCTCACTGCATCTGACTCACTTACGGAACCTGCAGATAAAGAAAAACTACTTGGGTGTCTCTGCCATTGTAGGATTGTTACAAGAAGCAAAATCAGAATTTTGATCTGTATACACAAGACTTTTTCCAAATGCACTGCGTCTACAGCAGTGAATCACCTCCCTTCACACGCTCGCCTGACAAGCACCTCTGTGGCAACTACAGGAGAAGACGATGAGCAACCAACGTGCGGTAAAGGCATTTTTACAGCCTTACCCAGTGTTACTTGATCACGTTCATAGACACCTGTTTCTTGGAGGATGTTGCTTTTCTCTCTCCATGTCTATCCAGGTCATTGAGAGGATATCTGATCACTACAGGCTTGTACAGACCGCCACCAAGTGCTCTGGAAATCATTCTTTCTGGCTGGAAAGACGTTTGTGTGAAGGTCCAAGTGTAACCCTGGGAATCCAAGGCATCGGAGCACTAACTCTGACTCACCACTTACATGCTTCTGTCTCAGTTTCCTCGCTATTTAAGCAGGGAAGATTAAGTTTATTCTTCCCTCTCAAGGGACTTGGAAGGAATAAACATTGTTTGTATTTCTTTTTAAGCATGCAGCGTGTAAACTTCAGCTCAGTTAAGCTGTTAAAAACATAGTTCTGTTGATTTTCTCAACACTTCCTCCAATTTGTTACACATTCTTTGCCATGAGGCCCTACAGATGAGCCTACAAGACCAAGCACAAACTGGAAAATGATGTCCCCGTCCAGAGGACATCACAAATGAAAAGATCCGTAATTAAACTCAGGCACGAGTCACTCACAGGTACATTAAGTCCATGCGTGTTTGCATGACGAGGGCCTAAGACTAGAGAAGAAAGCAAAACTAATCAACAACAGACATGGGGGAATGCGTGCAGGAGAGCGCAGCACCAAAGGCATCCTTGACAGGCATTTTTAGCTTGTAAAATGCCGGATTTACACGGAAAGCAGTAACCGCACAAAGGTTTCTTTTCGAAGACAGGACGGACACCAACTTTCTTTCTCTTCAGCTTACGGTCCCAACGGCAAAGTCCCGCTCCGCACCCCCAAGCAAGCGGGATTCCGGCCCCGGGAGCCGCAGCCCAGCCGGCACCTCCCTGCCCGCAGCCGCGGGAGGACGGACCAGCCCCGAACGCTCTCCCACGGGATCTCCAGCCCGCCACGTGCACATCCCACCCGGCCCTCGATGGATGGCAAAGCCCCGGGATGCCCGGTTCCCACACAGCGCGGTGCCGGCTCCGTCCCGCTCCCGCCCTCGCGGATCCGCCCGGCCCGAGCGCCCCTGCCCCCGCCGTGGGAGCGCCGTCCGGCGCTGCCGCCAGCCCAGCGGCGGGGCCGCCCCC
>WEKY01047140.1:113490-155759 GCA_013390045.1 Picathartes gymnocephalus
AGTGGCGGCGGCGGCCGGAGCGCAGGAGCGGGCAAGGAGCGCTGCGAGCCGGGGAGATGTCCGCCCCGCACGGCAGCCTGATGCGGTACCTGTTCCCAGCCCTGCTGCTACACGGTGAGTGCGGGGCCGGCGCGGTGAGTGCGGGCCTCGGCCCGCGGGGTGTCCCCAAAAGCGGCTGGGTTGCGAGGGGCCCCAGAACCTCTCTGGCGGGCGCGTTCTCCCGTCGTGGCCGCGGGCACTGAGTTCCGCCTGCCCGGGGCAGAGGTCTGGCAGAGGATGGGAAGCGGGCAGCCCCCGCTGGTTCTTCCTGACCGCCCGTGCTAGCGGCACCCCTGCGCAGCACGCGTGGGAGCGGCAGCCGAAAGCCCCCCGCTCCGAAGTGTGTGTCGGCGGATTGTGTTGCAGCCTGGGACTACTTGGATGGAGCAGTTGGTCCGGGCACCTCACACAAAGTTTCTTCACTCACCTCTGGGCAACAGCTGGCGCTGCCGAACTCCGGCGCGTTTGGCCGAGACACCCTGCGGGGCCCGCGTTCCACCTCTTCTCGGGAAAAGATTTTTTGCCGCGGAGGTACTGTTTGGGAAGCTTTCGGTTAGCAAGGTGTGCCAGCACCCGATCTTGTGCCCAACTAAAATTGTTTTGCTGCAGAGCACAGAGATTCTGGGTGTTATTACACACAGTTTGCTTTGACAGTCTCTCAGTTTAACCCTGGACTGGCATCTCTCTGAAACTGGACAGTAGGCAACATTTTAGTGAGAAAAGTCAGCGTATTTAAACTTGAAAGTTCAGCTTGTAAGTTCGTTTTTAGGCCCTTAAACAGATAACCCATCTTTCCAGAAAGCCAGTATTCTTCAAGAGAAACTTCTGAAAAGGAGGCAGTTTAATGCGCTCCTTAGATATGTCTAACATTTGGCAGCCAGATTTGAAAAAATCTGGGTATGACATCCCTCTGTAAATGTGACTCAAGCTACTCGGTTACAGCATCATTTTGAAGAGTGTTCCTAATTCTGAAGTCCTTTGTAGCATCCAGCGTCCACCAGTTAAATTTCTTAGGACCCCAAGCTTAGTCATAAAAAGAGGAATTTTTTAACTGTTAAAATGCGAGTGACCTACATGGATTCAGTGGGAGATCTGTGAGCAGGGGTTAAGGATTTCAAAGCTATTCCTGGGGTTGATTTTGTGAAGCAGGGATTGTCTCTCTCTGTGTTTGTACAAGTGCTAAGCACACACTATGGTATTTAATAAATAATAAAGAGCATGGGCTTCTGATGGTATATTTTGTTTAGAGAAAGAAAGAGTAGGAGACTCTGATCCCCAGGAGGGGCTTTTATACTCTTCTCACAGCCCAACTATGAAATCCAGAGAGCGTAGAGACGTGTTTAGCTGAGCCAGACCTGACAGGATGCCAGAGGTGTTCTTTAAACTCTGTGATCTGAGATGTAAAGTTGAAATGGTAGACTTGAAGTTAGAGGGTAAAGAGAGGAGGTGTAATTGCAGGGTTGGACTCCCTGGCTCATCTGCTTGGAATTACAGAGCAGAGCTGAATGCTGGCTGGAGCAGGAAACAAATCAGGGCTAGTGATCAGATCAAAACCAGCAGCTGCCAAAAGAGGATGATGAAGGAAAGTCATCCATTTCTTCCATCTGCAGTTACATTCCACCAAATAACGTAAACCTAAGTTCCTGTAGAAAGATACAACTCACTGCCTTGTATATGAAGACGAACACCTTGGTAATGTAGCAATTCACAGTTTGGATCAGACTTTCAAGAGTTTGGAAACTACTGCCCTCTTACAAACTTGAAAATTATATCAGTGGCATACAATGCACTGGAACATAGCCCATGGAATTGTGTTTACCCTGTTGGCTTTAACTTGGTCTAGAGCTTTTCCTTCCATGCCATAAAGCCTGTAGAAGCATCCTTTAATCAGCAGCTATTCCGAATTGCTAATGTGTAAGAATAACCAGCAATCCCAAGGGATTGCAGTGTTAAGCCTCTTTGCCACGTGCAGTGTTTTCTTTTTGGATTTCTATTGCATATGGCAATTTCAGGGTTAAAAGTGAGTGAGTGTGGGTGGGTGGTTGAGGATTTTTTGGGGCTTAAAGCTTTGTGACACAAGTTAAAATGTCCTGTAAGGCTAAAGCTTCTGCTTTCATTACATTAAGAAATGCCTACTTTAACATCACTGAGTTGAAATTTGGAATAACTAGTCTTCATTAATCAAAATAAAACCTATACATGTACAGTGTCACCAAAAAAAAAAAAAAAGAAAAAAGGTTTGCAGCTGGAAGTTGTCCATTATCACTGTTTTCTTTGCTTAGACAAAAAGCCACAGAAGTTTCAAATGTCAAACACTAAGATCATTCAACTCAAAAAAACCTGAAAATAAGAGCTACGTTCAAGTGGATTCAAAACAAATTTGGCTAATTTCTTTTGCAAACATAACCTTTTTTTTTTTAATAAACACAGATGCTAAAAAAACCACTTTAGTTTATTTCTAATTATGCTACTGTTAGAGTAATGAGTTAGAAACTTTAAAACAATTAGTTGATAACATCATGGAAATGGTACTAATAAAGATGATGCAAACAAGACTGATAGGTTTTCAGAGCAAAACTTTATGCTATTAAAAGTTCTCTGACAATGTTGCTTAAATTAGTTACATAGTGGTGTTTTATTTCAAAACTTTTTCAGGAAAATGATGAATAAATGCATCAGGAGATATAAATACCCATAGCCATAAAATGAACATATATTGTGCTCTGTGCTAGAGACATATGTGATCTGTTTCCTTAGTTAAATAATGCATTTCAAAATCTGGAAGACAGTAAAAAGATGAGGAGACGCACTGCTTAGTGTAAGATTTGGAGAGTTTGCCAGGAGAGTTAGAAGATGCACTAAATTTTAATCACAATTTTGTCAGTGTAAATTCCGTTTCACTCATCTTTGTAGCTTGACTGTGGGCTAACACAGTGGTAAGATGTCCGTGTCATCAACAGAAAGGGCAATTTTTTTGTACTTTGTAAGGTGTCTGTAGAAAGTAGGCTGGCACACGATGGGGTCCAAAAGTAGCCTCAGCCACACTGGAGGCAAATACCTTCAGCTATTCAAGGTAAGGGTAATATTTCATTAATGAGGTGATTATTTAGGGCTGATAGAAGGTAGGATTATATGTAGTGGGCTTGTTCAAGGCTGTCTTCACATGGACACAAGTCCCAGGGGAGTTGGGGGCAGTTGTGCATGAATAAACCCCAGTGCCAAGGTGTGGGTGCAGGATGGAGCAAATGTCTCTGACAGAGAGCAGATGTTTCCTGCAGAGAGGGCAAGACCAAACTACCATTGATACTGAACTGCAGTGACATGCCAGTGCTGCACCCACTCCTGTCAGGGGCAGAGTTCTTGCTGCCCTGAAGGAAGATGGGCTTTAACCCTTCAGGGTTTCATAAAGAAACCTTCACTCTGGGCAGTGCCATTTCACCTTGCACAGGTAGCAACAGCCATCCCAGTTAAGAATTTCAGCTGAGCAGAGGTTATGGGCTGTGTAACTGCTTGGCACTTGGTTCTCTGACCTCTTCCAAGACAGGGCACTGAGTAAGGACCAAGCTGTAGGGTAACAGGGGAGCTCCATGCTGGGCCTGTCAGCTTTGAAGGAGTTACTTTTTAGCTGTTCCTTCTAAACAAACTTTGGATCGCTCCTCGGGATTTTCCGCACTCTGAAGCATTCATTTTGCCTCTCTTCGAAAGCTGCACTTGGAAACTCTGTGTGCACAAGAGAGGCAACAGATACATGTGAAAAGAAGTCATTGTCCTGTCTGCTTCCCTGGCCATAAAACCCGGCTTTCCTTTCCCAACCCTTTTGTTTGTAGTAGCTAATTTAGGCCCCAGTCTTGCAAGGACTCTTTGAAGTTTCAAGTACAGGGAAAACACTGGTAAACACAGCTCGTGGCTTGGTAACAGGACATTATATTCTCCATGGCAATTATGTAAGCTTGCACTGGAGCTAAAAGCCTGTCATAGGCGTTATCTGACACTATCCCATATCAAGAAAGAGCATAATCCAAATGTCTATTTATTTAATTGTGCAGGGCAACTGCCCAGATAAGGAGAGCTATAAAGTTAATCCAGCCAATTATTCTTTATCTGTTGTAAGGTTTTTCCAGTTTCAGACAAGTTCTAACTTGAGAAGAGATTGCTGCAGGAGTAAAGCGTGAATGTTAAAATGTTTCTGTCAGAGATGAAGCCATTGCTTATTTTGAACTTACACTATCACTCAAGGTTGCTTTACTTCATAATAAAATTTTGTTCTTCTGTATGTACATCACTAGAAATTTAAAAAAAATAAAAATGTTAAGTGGTTCCTGCTGAGCAATCCCAGTCTAAATCCAGCTTTGAATCCTACTTTGAGATAACATCACTTCCCCCATTTAGCAAAGGATGAACCTGCTGAACACCTGGTAGCTTTGAGACTGGTTTGAAGCGCTACACTTGGACGTGTTCGAAGATGTGGTTTAGATTCTGGTAAAGACGTTCATTAAACTGATAAAATCTCAACAGTTTAAGATTATTTGCCTTATACTTTAGCAGTCTGGCATAGCTGTGAACAGAATTTGGCCAGGGTGTTTAGGCACAAATTAAATTAAAACTATCTGTGCTCAAGCACAACTTTACTTATAATCTTTGTTACAATTGTACAGTATTTGCATACTATTTTTCAGAAAACCAAAACATTGATTCTTGCAGCTTGCAGATTTTTTGCAGAAATGTTGGCGGAGAGCTTTGTCATAACCATTTTTGAAACACGTTTGGGTAGTGGGCTGCCAACAGATTGCCCTTTTAAGATTTGTATTTTACTCGCAGCTATGTGCAGAAATCTTTGAAGAACTTGAAAGTAACCTATCTTCCCTTAAGAATTATTTTTATCTTGAATGGTTGTTCCCACATCTGATACAGGTTTATAGGTGAACATGAGAGCCTGAAGCCCTCTGTCTGGTGTGGTGAGTGCTCCTATCCACGTCTTACTGGCATGGCAGATGTACAGGCCTCCACTTTCTCACTCGGATGTTGGATCCTGCCCCTCTAAAGTGTGAACTGGGATCACAGGCCCTCAAAGATCTGTGTGATCTCTGAGGGTCTGGGTGGGGATCTCCAGTGAGGTGTAGCACGTCTTATGCTATATTCAATTAGTTTCATGCTAAAGCTGTGTCACTGCTAGGACTTGATTTTGAAAGTTAAGCTGGATATCAGCTCATCGTAAAAAGCTTCTGTTTTGCTACCTGGTATTTCAGGTGGGTTCTGAAATTTTTGTTTTCCCTTTGGACTTGCTCCTTTGTGAAAACAAATGCTGTGGGGTGAGGGATACAATCATATGATCTCTGGCTGTGGTGTAGCTAAAGTGAGAGCCAACCAGAGGCTTCACAAAATTGTTGTTATTCGTCTCATGCACAGCTTCTTTTTGTTTGTTTGAAGTCTGTCACACTTCTGAGTAGTAACATAGTGGGTGGATTTTGGTTTTATATTTTTTAACAAGTGAGTAATATTCCTTCATAACACACAAAAATTCAAAGAGTCGGAGAGAGAGTCTGAGATACTCAGTCATGGAGACATTGAAACCTACCATCTGTCAGTGCTGTAGAGAATAGCAGACTTGGATCTCTCTGAATGAAAGTAATGGCTCCAACTATGTTGCAACTGCATCTACTGTCCAAAGTGGGCTTCTAAAGAGTTGTGAAATTCTTTTCCCAGTTTTGTGAATGCATGTTTTAACCTTGAGCCTTTCCAGCAGTGTCTCATTTGACATGGCCAAATGGATCTTTTAAAATAAGTGACATCATCCCCGCAGTTCCTCAGTTTTGCAGAACACCTCGTGTGCACTGCCAAGGGTGGAGCAGGGGGACACTGCACTGCCTCTGAGCACCTGCTGCGAGGAAAAACACGGAAGATAGTGTTTGATTTACTGCTCTGTGTGGGAAGCGTATCTCCGGCCTCAGTGTTTGACCTGCAGGTGGTACAAGGGGAAGTTACATCTCCTTTGTATGGTAGTTGTATCTGCAGGCATTTGTCAGCAACTACAAAAGTGTTGAAATGACTACTTTGTGAGGAAGAAGTTTGCACTAAATTAAGGATTTCCTTGCTCCAGCAAGGCAAACATAGGTAAAGGTCCCATTGCTGTCTCTTAATTTTATACTGTGTTTTATATTCTGATATTCAAGTCCTGTGATGTTGTTTAGCATTATTGAGAGCAGCCCCAAGGAGAAAGAGTTGGAGGTGTTGGTTGATGAGAAGCTCAACGTGACCCAGCAATGTGCGCTCGGAGCCCAGAAAGTCAAACATCCCAGGCTGTATCCAAAGCAGTGAGCAGCAGGGCAAGGCAGGGGATTCTGTCCATCTGCTCTGCTCTGGTGAGACCCCACTTCAAGTACTGTGTCCAGCTCTGGGGTCCCCAGCATAAGAAGTATGTGGACCTGTTGGAGCAAGTCCAGAGGAGGCCACGAAGATGCTCGGATGGCTGGAGCACCTCTCCTATGGCAACAGGCTTATAGAGCTGGGGTTGTTCAGCCTGCAGAAAAGAAGGCTCTGGGAAGACCTTAGAGCACCTTCCAGTACCTAAAGAGGTCCTACAAGAGAGCTGGAGAGGAACTTTTTTACAAAGGCATGTAGTGGTAGGACAGGGGGAATAGCTTTAAACTGAAAGAGGGCAGGTTTAGATTCGATGTGAGGAAGAAAGTCTTTACTGTGAGGATGTTGAGGCAGTGGAACAAGTTGCTTAGGAAAGTTGTGGGCGCCCCATCCCTGGAAGTGTTCAAGGCCAGGTTGGATGGGGCCTTGACCAACCTGGTCCTTTGGAAAGTGTCCCTGCCCATGGTCAGGTAGAAGTGGAACTGGATAATTTTTAAGGTCTCTTCCAACTCAAATGATTCTATATGTGTGTTTTCTACATCTTTCCCTGTGTCTCTGCAGCTTTCATTATGTTCTCAAGCTTCTCTGGACTACCTGAATTTGTTCTTGCCTTCATTTGTCACAGTTGGATGGATAGAGTCCCAAACAAATGCCTTCTTTCCTCTAGGGCTGTCAATGCAAATCTCCCTTCCATTCCCTGGTTGTGGTTTATCATTTGCAAGTTAACAGACAGAACTACATTCATGTGACATGGAGAGCTGAGACACAATTGCTTTTGAGCTGTATAAGAGCAAAGACACTGTGTAATACCACATAAAGTTTGACTCTCTTTCAAAAACTCCTTCTTTTCATTATTTCCTTCAGGGAATAATTGGGAATGTCTGATGTGGTTACTCCGTTTTCTTCTTTGATATGTGCACATAAGAGATGGTGTCCTCCCACAGACGGTTTTTTGCTTGAAGAAATTAAATCCCCAAGTATGTCTGAATGAATAAAAAATTTCTAAATGCATCTGTATTCATGAGTCATATGACACGAACTAGGCAAAATATGACTGCTTAAAAGCAAGTGATACAATAAATATGCCTTGGAAATAGCCAGTTGAACAATTTCAAAACTTCCTCATGATGGCAGATTTCAAATATTTAACAACTTCAAAAGGAAATGTGAATTTTCAAAATCTTTTTTCAGTGTGAGATAATTTGTCTGCAGGAGACACCATGTTGAAAGTTAGCACTGGTGGCTACAACCTTTGCCACGTATCTCGTAGGCAGTACATGGACATGGAGCACAGACCCAACCTAGTGAATGCTGCCTCTCCAAAGATGTAGTCGGCTCAAGCAGAGCGTCACCCTGTCATGGCCATACCGTTTCTGGCTGCAGAATAGGAATTGTTTGGTGCTAACATGAGTGGCTCTGCTCAGCAAGGTAGAAATACCTGAGAAGCCTTGACTTCCAGAAAGGGAGAAATACTGAACCCCTGAAAATCAGGCTTCTGTAAGGCCATCTCAGGCAGTGTGCTCTAATATCCAAGTATTTATTACCCTATAGAAAGCAAGGCCATAAATTCTCATTCACATCGAAGAATTGTTTGTAACCTGCAACATAACAAAGCTATCAGATTTTCCAGAAAAGATTTTGCGAGGTTGTATTCATTAATCTCATTAAATCCTGGAGTTGTTCAATGGTGAGCACTGTTTAGGTTAAGGTATTTATGGTATTCTTTCACATCATTTTTTATCGTGTCTCCTGGATAAGTCCTCGCTTCTGTGTAGCTTAGGAATTGCTGTTTTTAAATGGTTGACATTTATGTATCATTTTGGCAATGCCATTTTCCCAGGTGTCACCCAAGTTTCTTCCAGAAGATCTAAGACCTAGCCAACATAATGAATCACTGACACCGTTCTTTTTCTTTTTTTTTTCCAATAGGAAATGGGAAAGGCTTAAGAAAGAGTCTGCCTAACACCAAGCATGTGCCCAAGTGTTAGGTGGGGCCTGGGGCATAAAGTATAGGATGTGCTGTGCTGGGTGGCTCTCACTGGTGATCCCCAACAGCCCTGTTTCTTGCCCAGGTCAGCTGAGAAAGCACCAGAAAACATGGGGATGAATCCCAGACCCTGCCCCTGGGAGCATGTTACAGGGAGATATCCCTTTCCTGAGGTGGCTGCCACAACTTCCCAGGGACTCAAACAGCCCCTTCACCCCACCCCTTTTATTCATTTTGTAGCCCTCTGGTGCTCAAATTCCTTCTGGCAATGTAATACAGTTTCCAACACGTTAAATAAGGTTCATGTTTGTCACCTTTTAACCCCTAGATGTGGGGTTTTCTTTTGATCCGTGTTTTCCAACATATGTAAGAGCAGGCTGTACCTAAAAGAGCAAAGGCACATTCCTTTTGAAGCTATATATTCATTTTGTTCAGTTAATATTGTGTAGAGAGCGTGCTGGTGGATTTTGTATGTATACATTACTAGAAACCAAAATTACTGTGTGCTGGAGATAAAGTTAGCTTTTGAAATTCCTTTTCCCCTTTAAAATAAAAATAGAAGAATCTGCCTTTGATTGACCACCTCAGTCATCACAGAGGCTTCCTGTGTGCAGAGGCTTTGCTTTTAATATCTGTTTTCCCTTGACTTTAAAGAGTAGTCTTTATTTGCAAGTTTATTATAGAAGCGTTCAAATTAGAGATGGGCTGAAACCACAAAGTTTGTGTCCGGATCTGGATGTAGCTTTCTGAAAGTTTGAAAGTCCAGGTTTTTGATTGTCTTGACCAGAGATTACAGAGGTGTCTATAAAGTTCAGTTTCAGAGCCACATCTCCTGGGTGTGGAAACACAACCCTTCAGTTTGAGCTCTTTCCCCCAGTTTATTTTGTAAAGTAAATTTATGTAGTGGATTATTAGTGGTGTGACAGAAAGGAAGAGCTTCCCATAATTTTTTTTTTTTCAGATGAGAAAATAAATGTAAACATTTGCCCAGACACATAATAGTATGAACAAGTGTCATTCAACACAAAATGGTCACAATATTCTTTATCATGTTGAAGCCCTAGTCAGCAGGGTCTCATGATACAATTTACACTTTTTGTCACAGGGCTGGGAGAAGGTTCTGCTCTTCTTCACCCAGACAGCAGGTCCCACCCTCGGTCCTTGGAGAAGAGTGCCTGGAGGGCTTTCAAGGAGTCACAGTGCCATCATATGCTGAAACACCTTCACAATGGAGCCCGGATCACTGTACAGATGCCTCCCAAAATTGAGGGCCACTGGGTCTCTACTGGGTAAGGAAAGATAAAACAAGATGCTTGGGATGGGGAAGAGAACATGGTAAAAAAGCAGAGAGGGAAGGATGAATATTTCCACTTTCAACAGCAGGGGAAACACTTTCTTTAATATGGTGATGCTCTAAATTCCAGATGCTCTCTATATGTTTATGCAGAAAAGGAGAAAGAGCAGCATTATATACATTAAAATAGTGTGCCATAAAGCTGTCTTGATGAATCAATTTATTGTCTGGATTTTAAACAGCATGCTGTGAAGTATCTTTAAATCTCTCTGAATAGGAAGGAGCTTACCAAGCTGCCAAAATAGATGCTCATTCAAACATAACATTGTACTATGTTTGTCTTCATGCATTAGATCCTTGTTTTCAGAACCTTTGTCTAGCACAGGTTTTATTAGCAAAAGAAATTAAGAAGCTGTATTTCACTAGTTCTGTTACTCTTTATAACTGGTGACTTGTATTTCAGAGAGCTGTTTTGCTTTCTGTGTCTCAGCAGGCAATATTCACATGCTCATTGGAAGTGACTTGTAGTAGGAAAGACTGGGGGTTTTTTTAAGAGAAAGGAGTGTATTTCAGGATGAGAGGAAATGGTCTCAAGTTACACCAAGGCAGGTTTAGATTAGATATTAGGAAAAATTTCTTCACTGTAAGAGTGGTCAGGCAGTGGAATAGGCTGCCCAGGGAAGTGGTGGAGTTAACATCTCTCTAAGTGTTCAAAAGGCGTGTGGATGTGGCACTTGGTATGTGGTTTAGTGGTGAACATTGTGATGCTAGGTTAATGGCTGGACTCAATGGTCTTAGAGGTCTTTTCCAGCCTTAACAATTCTGTTTATATTAAGCAGTGTAGAAATGACAAGGGGAACAAGTTTGAAGGAACAGAAGAGCTTTCTACCCAAAGTGGAATTTAACTGCCATTTACACTTTCAAAAAAAAAAGAGGGGGTGGTGGGAAGAAAGAGAAAAAACCCACAAAACTTGAATATTGCATGGTCCAAATTCAAGCCAAATAGAAGTTTTGCATTAACAGTCAGAATTTTGCATTAACTGCCACCCCTGTTGAATGTTTGGGTGGAAAAGCTCAGGACATGATCCTGCATATTCTCAGCAGACCAGAGCTCATGGGGTTACTGAGAAGCTTCTAGAGCAGCTTATAAGCCAGTTCTTTGTGCTATTCCCTGGGCATATGGCATTTCACTTTCTGATGTTATCAGTCATTCTGCTAAATCTACCGTGCGAAAGACAGCAATAGATGTTTAATAAGCTGCTACTATTTTCAACGAAGAATTGAGTCGCATGGTGGTCCCTAGACAAAAGACAAAAGCAAAACATGATTCAAAGCATTTAAGCCTACAAGATAAAGCCTTTAGATATGATCACCGTGAATAGCAGCAGAGGGAATTGTTGGATAATTGGCAGGCCACAGATGCCTAATTCCTATTTATTCCCATTCACACCAGAGGGATATTAGCACCCAGGTGTCTCTGTGGACCCATGTGGGTCTTGTTGCCTGTAGTTTACCTCATCGGCCACCTTGCTAAAATTTCCTTTCCACGCTTTCCTTCTTCCCACAGCTGCGAAGTTAGAGCAGGCCCAGAGTTCATCACAAGATCTTACAGGTTCTACGACAACAATACGTTCGAGGCCTACCAGTTCTATTACGGTGGCAATCGCTGCACAAACCCCATCTACACCTTAGTCATACGTGGCAAAATACGGCTCCGACAGGCCTCCTGGATCATCCGGGGGGGCACAGAGGCCGACTATCAGCTCCGCAACATACAGATCATATGCCACAATGAAGCAGTAGCCAAAAAATTAAGTGAGTTGGTGAACCAGACGTGTCCTGGATTTATCCCAGAAGACAGTCCCTGGAAGCAGGATGTGAGCTATGATTTGCTCAGAGAAGAGAACGGCTGTGAATGCACCAAAGCTCTGAATTTTGCCATGCACGAACTCCAGCTGATCCGCGTGGAGAAGCAGTACCTGCACCACAATTTAGACCACCTTGTAGAGGAGCTGTTCCTCGGAGACATTCACACTGATGCTACTCAGAGGAGGTACTATCGGCCCTCTAGTTACCAACCTCCTCTTCAAAATGCCGAGGTACGTGTGTGTGGGTTTGCATATACACTCTTTTTAAGGTGCTTTTGACAAAGCCCAAATCACTCAGTTCTTCTGTGTATGTGCCCTGGTGTAACCTAAAACGTAGATGTGCTTCCAATACAGGGAGTTGATTCTAGCCTTAATTAACAGAAGATCGCAGAACTTACTTTGTGAGAACAGTAACTTTGCTGTGGTTTATGTGACTGCATCAAATACGCAATAAAAGTAATCTGGTGAGCCAAAGTCAATAAAGGCCACTCTGAAGAGGGAATCAGAGACTTGGCAGATGTGGGAGTGGTTGGCTGGGACCATGGCTTTAGGCTAGCAGCTGCGAGGAAGGTTTCATACAGAACTGAGATAGCAGAAGAGGAACAGCATCAGTGCATGTTTCTATAGCTGCAGGTGGGGCCAGGGAGAGAGGAAATCAAATATGAATATCAGCATATGGAAGTTGGGTGATCCATAACCTGAAAAGAAGACAAGGAAATTGCAAGGTAAACACATGGAAGGGGCAGCACAAGGGGAAAAAAACTAGTGGACTGTGCAGGTCATGGATTCAGACGTTGGCATACACATTAATGAAATGAAAAACAGGTGAATTTTGAATGGGGCTATAATTCCATTTGATAATTCAGTTTTCAGAGGGGCCTCAAAGTGCCCTCAGCTTCATCGGAAACTGATCAACCCATAGTAAGCTAAATAAAACTCAAACAGGAAGAGCAGATACTGATGGCCTGTAGCAGGAAGGGTGTCAAGATCTTTCCTGGTGATGTTTCAAAGGCAGGCAGCAATTGGAACCAGATTGCCAGGTGCTGCTGCCATCAGTGTGCTCCAGCTGAGCGTTGCCACAGCATCACTTCCAGCTAATGAGTTACCACCATTTTTAATCATCTCATCACAAATGGTTCAAAAATCAGCTAGAGCTTATCAGCAATAGCAGGAAACACAACAGGAGAAGAGAGAGATTCGATGAAAAAGCCTTGGCTTTCCCTTCCATTCAAAACCTTCTGCCCTGGTCGTTCCTGTCTCCTGTGAACAAAAAATTTTAGTAGGTTAGGTCCTTATGTGATCTGCCTTTAATTGCTTTGTAGCCTGGCCTAGGGATCATTTTAATCCATAGTCGACTGTTTTGCTGTATGAAAACTGCTGTAATTTCTGTCATTCTTATGCTGTCTTCAAGTGACCAAGGACAAATTGAGTTTTCTTTTTAAACTTACCTTCCCAAAATAGAGAGTTGCAGCAGCAGCAGATGTACCACAGCACAGTCCTCTTCAAAATTTTGCTTTTCTTTAATCAATTCAAACAACCACATCAACTTCCACTTTGCTGATTTGGGAGTGAGGGTTCTTTGCTAGATCTCTTCAGATATCTGTAGATAAAAATTATCAGACACAAGCTATATTGTATCTGTTCTAGAAAATATTGTAGCTCTTTTTTCAGCCACTTGAAACAGAGACAAAATCTTGTTTTAAATCACTGTAGCTGAGTATTTTTTCTGGTCTAATCTAGGTGTCTTCTTCTGGGCTGATATATAACATAGTAAATGCCTACACTTCCACCCTGTAGTAATTTCATTACAGTCAGAGCAGTCAGATGTACTCCCAGCCAGCTTTTTAAAGTTAAGTTTGTTGTCCAGGCCTGCTGTAATTTTAGGACACACAGGTAATGATTTTCTTGCCTATCTGTTCGGCTACTGTACCATCCCTTTTTCTCTCTAAAATATAGTGGCTCTAAAACACAATGTTCAAATTTAAGGGACCAAATTTTGCATAAGAGAGGTGTGTTTCTTGAGACAGGTTAGCTAAGAGAAGCTGGGGCTGCTGATACAGCATGATATAAATAGCAATATCCCTAAAAAATGAACCTTTGCTTCAGCTGCCATGAAAGATTCCAGGATGTGGGTTTGTTGGTTTGTACCTAAGCATGAAGATCCCTATACCAACAGGTTCTCAACAGGCTCTCTGACCTACTGTTTGCCAAATGTAGGAAGAATAGTAACAGAAGTGCTTTTTTCTTTTTTTTTTTTTTGAAGTCCAGGCAAACATACCATTGAAAGGTTATAACCCTTCCTTTTTGAACTCTTTTCCTTTTCTAATTGTTGCTCCACTGGGACCCAGCTGAAAATGAGTTTAAATGCTAAATTGAGTTTAAAACTACAAGTCACAGACTCCTCTGGAAACTGGACACCATGAATAAATAGAAACGTTAAATCAACTTGTTTTTTTAAGGTTTCTACAGTCATACCAGGAGGTTGTGGAGGCCAGGAAATTGCTTCTGAAGTGAATCAGGTGTATTGTGTGGAATCTTTCATTTAAGGCTTTTTTCATTTCCTTTTTATTTATTTATATTTTAGACTCATAAAGGCCTGCCTAAAATAAGTTAAGAGGATTTATATTTTGAGTTAAATTTCTAGTTAAGTCTCTATATAGAAGAAAGTTCCACCCAACCCAAGAGTTTACACAGCCTGTTGGATGTGGTCGCCACATTCATTACTTACGTGGTTGAAATGAATGGTAATTAAAAGCAAATGATTGCTGGATATGTTAGGAATGTCAAAGCCACATGATCAGGACTTTAAACAAATAGAATTGGACCTTATCCAAATTCCTGCAGCAATTTCACCACGGGATGGTAAATCAAAACAGCTGTCCAAAAACCAGACAGCTTTATGCTGAGCTACAAATCTGAATAAATTCACCAATTACTGTATCTCAAGTGTTCATATAAAATCAGGGAGCTCTTAAAAACATACAATATGTCATCTCTTAAGGCTTTACAAATTCTCTTAGATAAGAACATACCTTAAAAAAATTCCTCCTGTAAAATATGTGGAAGTTCTTGAGTGCAGTTGATGAATAGGTCACTATATAGATTTATCTTGGCTGTTTTCTAACCTGGCTCAAGAAACTAGTTAGGACTGGATGATTAATGGAGATGAACGTCCTTGATGTCTCTTGATGTTGTAAGTTTATCTATCACACATGAAGCTTCTTCAGCCAGCATGAGAGAGCACATGGGTGGGAAGGGCAGGATGGGGGAGCTGCTTCATCACAAATATTACACGAAATGTTCCCAATTAGGACAACACCAAGGAAGCTGCCTGATAGGTCATAATATCACAAACATATACAGAGTCTTGTAGCATGAAGGAAGGCTTGAATGCAGTATACATTCTCTGTGCAGGACAGAAGATGTTTTCAGAAATGTCTTCTTTAACTACAAAAAATGTGAACAACAGCAGTACTGGGAGACTTATTTCATACGTAATTGCCTCAGCAATATTGCTTTGTAAACAAAGAACTCCTTGTGCTATTTTATCATGTGGCAGAGTACTGGGAAATATTAGAGCAGGACTATGATGACCGGTCATTCTCGTTATATCATTACTTAGGAATAAGGCTGACATGGTCTGGAACATCACAAGAAACCTAAAAAGTGCTAGGATAACCTTCAGTCTTTGTCATGCTCAATCAGTTGCTGGACACATTCTTTCAATAAGATGTTTTCCCTTTAAAATGTGACTCTAATGAATCAATACTCTGTTACAACTTTATTCACCTCTGGGACCTGGCTCCTAGGAGCACCTGGCATTTGCAGCTAATACACATTCAATGTATGGAGACTGGCGCTTGGGCTTTCCTTCACCCAATAAAGAACAAAGTGTGCAAAGTTTTCTGTGCTTTTCAAAAATTTTAGTCTTCATCTCTTTGAAACACAGTGACTTCATCTCTAGGGGAATGCTGTGTACTTGAGAATCTCCCAGGGAAATGCAATCATAAGTTAATAAATCGATGTTAAACATGTGAAGCGCCTCAGAGAAATATGCAGAACTCAACCAAAAAGTATAATTTTGGCAGACAAAACTCCTTTGTCTGCCTGAGTAGTACCACTAGACTTCTAGATTAAGCCAACACTTGAAGGGTGCCTTTTGTCCATTATTACTTGAAAAGGGCTCTTGGTTAGGAAAATTGTGAGGGGAAGCAAAGTAGGAATATTCAGAAGAATGCTCAAATGGGTTAATTCCAGGTTTACAAACAATAACAGTGTGTGTGGTTCCCTACAGAGATGAGGAAGCAAACAGCTTTTAACTGAGGTTGGTCCTTGCCATGCTGGGCAGCGCTGCCAGCTGTGGCCCTGCGCCTTTGAAGGTGCCACGTCTGCACTTAATCTGCACTTACCACTGTCTGCTCTGCAGCTGCAGTAAAAGCCCGTCCCAACTCAAATGCAGCTCCGGGGATCAAAATTAACTATTTAGCCTAGTAAAATAAACCCTGGGCCTTCAGGTCAACTCAGCATATGTATCTAAACTACTGACACCTTTCTTATGGCTGGCACCTGAGCACAGTGGCTACATCTTTTGTAAAATGACAGGGAAGACTCAGTGGTAATACTGCATGGTTTAGAGGGCTATATAGGATGCTTTCTAAAGGCATAGTAAATACATAAGGCAGCTTTATTTGGGAATACTTTATTCTTGAAAATTGACATTCTAGCTGTCCCCTTGGGTTTTCCAGGAATTATTTTTTGTTAATACTGCATAAAACATTCATGTCACCATAATTTAGTATCATTTTAATGGGACAGATGACATGCAAGCACATTCATCTGACAAGTCTAGTTTTCTCTTTGTTCTTGTCTTTTGACCAGGCCTAAGTCATTTATACCAAAAAAGAACAACCAGAAGAGTTTTGCATTTCATGTTGGTTTTGTTTATTTCAGTTTTATGAAGGGTTGTGCAACAGAATCAACATCACAGATCAGACAGTCGTGTAATGGTAGTGCTTTGAGATTCCATCACTATCTTTCCCTTCATAAGAGCAGTTAATAAAAACCATTCCTCAATATCTTAGAATATATTGTACACATTTGCAGATAAATCTGAGCATATCTCCACCATCCTTCCTGCTTGCAGCACCTCTGTTCCCCACCAAAAGAAATACCCATCTGACAACTCTGCAAAGGAGTTACCACTCTCCTTTTTTTTTTTTTTTTCTCAAGATTTTTAATTAAAGTTTTAAATCTTCGCTATTCTTCATTCCATTTGGCAGGCTGAGTTATAACCGTGTCAGCCGTGCTTGTCAACTCCCCAGAGCCAGCCTAATGCACATTAGTCAACTCAGCTTCGTATGAGGTCATGCAAAGCCTGCAAATTATCACTTTTGTACTGGAGAGAATTTGTGGTCGTTTTTTAAAGTGTTGTCTTGGTCTGCAGTTATCTACAGTGGTGGAAGAGCAAGACTGATGCTATCCTGAGCAATTCATAAATGTGTCCTTCCTGTGGACTTGGCTCCTTGGCAATGTGAAGCAAAGCCATCCAACTTTTTTTGTTGAGCTGGAAGCGTTTCCTTGAATTGATGTTCTCGCAAGAATTTCCATTTATATTCATCCTGGGAGCGCTAGTTACTAACACTCGCACCTGGTATTGTGTTTCCTTGGGTGGTGAGGTTTAAAGCATCCTGACCAGGCATGAGTTGTTCCAGTCCCACCAGTCCTGCCCATGACACGTCGTGTTCGGGAGCTGTGCAAGACCAGAGCTGAGTGTGGCTTTTCTCTCCCCTCTTCTTCAGCGCTTCCCCTCACAGTAATTCACATGGCAGGGATTTCCTACCCCAGATTTTGTGGCTGTTGGCCCCTACAACATCCCAGGATACTGGTTAGATCTGTACTGCACATGGAGTTCAAGCCTGAGCCCATGCTTGGGGAAATCCAATGCCTGGTCCCTCATCTCACATCTCCCTGCAACAAGGATATGCTGGGTACAACATGACAGTCCCAGTCACATGCTATGTGGCATAACCAATGTCAGAAAATTAGTCCTAGGCAGCCATAGAATTCCTCAGAACTTAAGAGAAAATTAAACTGTACTGGGAGGGTTTCTGTTTCTGATTATCCACAGCAATTGGGAAATAGATGAAAGAACCTCATCCTTGTTTGCTTTTTTTAATTAGAATCCCCCTTGCTTGGCTTCCAGAGCTTTCTGGCCCTAACTCAGCTGAGACAATTTGGTGGGAATTTTCAGATCCTAAGCTATTTTCTCCCCAACTACAAGAACTGAATTTTCAGCTAGAGATTCAGGCTTGTTTTGGCACACATGGCTTCGTGGATTAGTTCAGAAACTGGCTTTAAAGAAACACCTGGAAGAGTGAGGAATGGCAGCAGTATGGCTTTGGCATTGCAGAGCTGCAAGGAGCCACCCATCATGGGAAGGGATCTTCCAGCTATTTCAGGGTCCAGCCCTTCTAGCAAGGCCCCATTATTAAAAATATTGCATTGTGCACCTAAGATAATCAAAACGTAGAACAGATGTTCATCCTGTCCTCTGCTCATTTTATTGCTTTTTAGTTTATGTCATGCCCAAATGAGCTTTTTATTAGAGAGTTCTTAATCGTGTTTGGACTCAAACGTCCTCTGTCTCTGTTCCCTACTTTCTTTGAATGCCTGTTTTTAGAAAATAATCTTTCCCTGAAACACATGGAAAGGGAGTGGTTTGCAGTTTCAGATAGTGTAATTAAGAGCCAAGAGCAACTGACCTAAAAAAGCAAGAGCGAAATATACAGTCAATTGTTAAACATAAATTACTCCATAATTAAGTCAAATTGCCTCATAACAGAACTAGCTCTTTCCCTTGCCCATTACGTGGGCAAAAATCATATTGAGGGAGTTTATACATGGCATATTCTTCCACTAAGAAGTTTATAAGGTTGGGAAAGATAGTATCACAGCAGAAAAGGGCTTAGATTCAAGTGCTGGTCTCAGGAAAGCAATGCATTCAGAGGACGTCCATGTGAGGGGCCGCAGCCAGGCGGTGTCTCACAGCTGTGAAAGGGATATTTCTGCTTCTTCCCTCACCACCCCAACCTCCCCCGCTGCACTCGTGGTTTGATGTAAAAAGTGCCTGGTTACCTCAGCCCCTTCATTTGGGCACACCGTCCGTGACTAGAAGGCCGTCAGGTTGGACATTCCTTAGCAGCCCAACTGGCCAGATCTTCACAACAGATGCAAAGCCTTCAGAATTAGAAGGGCTGCACAGAGTTACAGTAGTTCAGAACCACAGAGGTCAGAGAGCCAGGTGAACTACAAACAAGTAACAGAGTTAACAAGGGCCTTCCTAGAGTCTGCCAAAAGAGTCACCTCTGCTCACAGTGTAATGGTGGACAGTGGTGACCAAGAAAGTAAACAGGCCGAGTTGCTGTTTGGTTTTCTTCAGATTTTGAACAAGGGAACAGAAATCACTCTTTCCCAGGTTAAATTGCCTTGGCTCACAAACGGTTTTTGGAGGACAGGCTCCTGGGAGGAAAATGTGAATATAAACGAAATCAGTATACTGCTCTGCCAGGGTCTCTTTTGAGAGATGATAGAAGCTTTCAAACTCACTTCAGTAGAAATGGGACTGTTGCAGAAATTCTCTCCTACTATTGACAGATTCAGCTCGTATAAGCTATGTTTATTATAGCACTGTCTTCTTCTCGCTTTCTGACTTCACTTTATATGAGTGGGGCAGTCACAACCATAAAGTTACTGTCATCAGTGCCCTTAAGGTGTCGGGGAACAGTGCAGCCAGTCTGCCCTGTGGCAGGACAGAAATGTGTGGTTAAAAGGCACTGGCAGCTTCCACAGAGCAATTCCTTGGCCTGGATCCCTGTGGATGTCCGTGCAAGCCAGTGAAGGCATCTTTTGGATGTTGATCTCCAGGAAGAAAACGCATTATTTCTATTATAATTGTAAGATACTCTTTGTATATATATAGCTGCACTAACTTCACCAGTTGCAGTTAAATTACTCAATTAAATGTTTTTTGTATTTCGCTAAGGTACTAATAGACCTTGCACCTGCTTGCAGAATTTAGCTGAAAAAAAAAAGGTTTCTTAAAATTAGTTAACCAGCTCCACAGTGGGAAAGGACTACATCCAGTTCATGAGCATGCTGACATGTGGTCCCCAGAAGACCATGTGTTTTGGGGTGGAAAGACCTTCAGGAGGTCTCCAAGTCCAACTTCCTTCCTCCTCAGAGCATGGGTGTTGGCCAGCACTGGTTCAGATTAACCAACACGGATATCTTTGCCTTCATCTTTCATTGGCACTCCTTGATCCTTCCTGGAGAGAGGGGGATGCACTGGGGGGTTAGTCACATCCACCACATTCAAGCTGTGAGGTGCACTGAGTTAAGAGCTAAACTTTATGCAGCCGTCTGGGAGATTTACAGAAATACATTTTCTTTGTACAGCTTTCCAGCCCTCTTTTCTGAGACCTCTCTGATTGCCCTCTGTAGCATAAATGCTCAGAGTCACTGCTCTTACTTTAAAGTCCATGTGAGCTGCTATGAAGTCAGCATTTCTCCACTCACTGCCTTCAGCTCCAGCTCACTTTAGGGGTGACATTCACAGTCTTCATTAGTGCCCTGAATTCGTCCAATAAAATGACCATAGGTCACTTCAGAGAATCAACATACAACATCCACAATACATGTCTTTTACACATATTAAACAGGGTTTACATTTGCTCCATCCCTGACCAGATAGTCATCCAAAGTCTTTTCAGCAATAGTGAAATCAGTGAAATGGCTGCTGTTCTATGTTCCTGGGATGTAGAATAATGATCTATGTGCAAAGTAACTATAAATGGTGTCGCTCAGGAGGTGGAAGCCTCAGTTTGAAATTGCCTCCACTCCTCCCACAGACTTGGAGCCTGCAGACCCCTCCTAAGACATCCCAGGTACTCACATTTGGACTTGGGGGTGCCTGGCTGCTTGAGGCTGATGCATGGCCCACAGTGGTGAGCCACCCTGGAGCTCAGCGTGCACCACGGACCATGTTCCTGCTGGACAGGGCCATAAAGCCTTCACCATTCCAGCAGCAACCAGCCACACTTCTTCACAAACTTGTGTTAGGGCTCAGAAAGGCTGAAAGAGTTTAAAAAGCACTGCTTACTATTCTCCCAAGGTGCCACCCAAAAAGAAAAAAGTCCTTATGACACCCATGTTTATGTACAGTACTTAAAGTTAACAACTTAAAGAAAGACAGATAAATAAGAGCTCCGCAAATGTACTGATTTCTGACACGTGTTGCAAAATCCGTATCATAGTAAATTACCACCTGCCAGCTTCTTGTATGATTTGAAGGATAAAGTCAGCCTTTTCTAGATCCTGAACTAAAATGTTAATTTCAGATAAATGCAGACAAGGGAATTAATTTCTTACCTGCTCCTCTGCTGTGCAGTTTTATGCATACAAAACCAAATGGTACCACTAACAAGATCAGAAATAACAATGCATTCCTTAAAATGTGGAGCTGGTGTCACTTCATCATGAAGTGGCTGGCCTGATGCTTTGCCCTGTATCCCAGATGATGGCTGTTGAGGGTTTCTCTCTGCTTTGTTTCAGAACCACGACCACACGTGCATCGCGTGCAGGATCATCTACCGCTCGGACGAGCACCACCCACCCATCCTGCCCCCCAAGGCAGACCTGACCATTGGGCTGCACGGAGAGTGGGTGAGCCAGCGCTGTGAGGTGCGGCCGGAGGTGCTCTTCCTGACTCGGCACTTCATCTTCCACGACAACAACAACACCTGGGAGGGCCACTACTACCACTACTCTGACCCCATCTGCAAGCACCCCACCTTCACCATCTATGCCAAGGGACGCTACAGCCGGGGAGTCCACTCATCCAAAGTCATGGGTGGCACGGAGTTTGTGTTCAAAGGTAGAGTAGCTTGATAAAAGGGGGAGGGAAGTAGTTATGGACCAGAGCAGAGTTGCTTGTAATGACTTGGTTGCTGACGATTTCATTCTGTGATTTTCATGAGTTCATCATTTCTTGGGAAGTTTGCAGGCATTGTGTGAATGCTCAGCCAAACTATACAGCTGCACAGCATTTCACACCACTGAAGCAATACACATTTGAGGCAGAGGTCTTTAAGTATACACAAGAAAATAAGACTTCACATTATTCAGTGGAGTCCTGTGGCCAGACTTCAAGCTTCTAAGAGAAGTGGTTAGATCCATGTCCTAGGGCTCCTTCCATAGAGAGAAAAAAGCATCTTCAGAAGGCATTTCAAATCTGAAGCAGTATAAATAATTTTCTGTAGAAGACAGATGCAGCAGCATGCATCTTTCCATATGCTCCCAAGGGGCCCTCAAGCAAATAAGGGTGTCCCTAAAGACAGCTCTGATTAAAGCCACCAGAGCGAAGACAAGATGTATCCAAAGTACCCTAGGGTACTTTGGAAAGCAGCTCTCAGTGGTGACACCACCCACGGCTGAGAAGCTTTCCTGTGCAAACAGCCCCATGGCACCCTGCTTAAAAAGAGCTCAGCGGCCTGAACCACTCACACAAACAAACATCTCCAAAACACATCCCACCATGGCACCAGCCCCAGTGGAGCCTCTGCTAGCCTCAAGCCCTCTGTAGGCTCTTCTCCTCCTTATTTCAGTTACCACATTAGAAGCGTAAAGCATCTTGCATGGGTCTAATTTAGAAAAGCATCTAACTAGAAGAAATAATTTACTAATCTGAGATTTTTATAGGAGGTGGGAGATACCCTTGCCTGTCAGAACTTTGGCTCCTTAGAGCTGCATGTGCAGCATGTAGCTCAGCTCAGCTCCTGGAGTCAAATCCAGATTTTGCTTGCATTTCTGGTTTATGCTGTGCCAACTTACCTTACAGATCAAGGTCACTAATTTGGTTTAGGGAAAACTTTCAGGTTCAATTTCTATAATTTACCTTTTACACTAACTAGAGTAAATAACGTGGACTGTAGAGCCATTGAGTCAAATGGCTGTGAATAAAAGCTCAGGAAGAACTCCCAAGAAATCTTACTATAAAGTGATCTGAAAGAGAATTTGGGATTTTGGTATGTTGGGTGTCATGAGGGATAGTTATTTGCTTCTGTTTTGGTCAGCACCTATCCATTCAGATCCCCTTTTCTTGATATACAGTGCCACACACCAGGAAAAATCCTCTATTCAGCTTCTGCAGGCTCATTCATTTTGGCTTTTCCCAACTTTTTTAACGTGGCTGGAAAATGAAACTTTATGTGCCTTAAACTCCTTCGAAATACAGGCAGGTTAGAACTAAAGAAGCTGCAGCAGTTCTACATTTGATACTGCAGGCTGCAGCCAGTGTTTAGAGATGAGAAAAAATATGTCTCTGTAGATCATCTCTATTTTATAATTCATGCAAAAAAAGGACAGGTAATATAGGATGATAGTGCAACTGTGGTGTTTTGCAAATTTCCCAATGGGAACTAATTATTTTATTAGGTTTACAGGGTAGCTAGCAAATGTTAAGAAATCATGAAAAATATGTGATAAGTGCTCCACTTACAGGTTAATACAGATGGTAATAAAACATGAGTAAAGTTTTACTGTTTCCTCTTTTCCCTATCTCCTAGTACAACCAACCAGGCTTTATCTGTAAAGGATTGTCTGGAATTTATGAAAAGCTGTGCTTAATCTCTAGCTGAGATATGTGGCCATCAGGTTTTCTTCAAATGAGTTGGAGGGGGTTTGTTCTGTGCAAAAAGCAATTTTTGTACAGACAAAGACATAAAGAGATGCTCATAGGTTTGCTGGCCATACCTGTAATGTGAAAAATTAATTTAAGGAGGATTAAGGGTAGAAAATTTTGATTTAACAGGTGTGCCCCAGTCTGCATGTTAGCTTTGCTTTTGTTTTTGTCCCTCTGCTAACAGCTCCCTTCTTCCTCTCTCGCAGTGAATCACATGAAGGTCACTCCCATGGATACATCCACAGCCTCGCTGCTCAACGTCTTCAACGGGAATGAGTGTGGAGCACAGGGATCGTGGCAGGTTGGGGTTCAGCAGGACGTCACCCACACGAACGGCTGCATCGCCCTCGGCATCCGCCTACCTCACACGGAGTACGAAATCTTCAAGATGGAGCAGGATGCCCGGGGCAGGTACCTGCTGTACAATGGCCAGAGACCGAGCGATGGCTCCAGCCCCGACCGACCCGAGAAACGAGCCACTTCCTACCAGATGCCTTTAATTCAGTGCGCCTCATCAGTACCCAGATCTGAAGAGTCACCAGAGGAGAATAAAATCAGGCTGTATAGCAGCAGGGCACCGGAAAAATATCCCAGCGCTCCAGCTCTTGCTTTGTTGTTTATTTGTACTGTGTCGTATTGGGACATTCTCAGCTAGAAGCGAGGAAAACTTATGACTACAAAGCCAGGATTCCACCAGACTGGGTGTTGCTTTTCTTCAGACAGAAAAGGACGTTTATTTTCTTGATGCACTTGAATGCCTGAGAACTGTTGTTCTTTTCCTTACTTCCCTCTTCCTCCTCGAATCCCGAACGGCACTCATTTGATGTTTGTGCTTTGAACTTCATCCAGTCTGATCCCTGGCCTGACACGACTGCACAAAAGTAATTGCACTTTAGGACTGCAGACTTCTGCGGGGGGGGGGAAGGTGTCTCCTTTTTTTTTTTTTTTTAACTGCTGGGATGAACTCTATGATCCTGCTTCAGTCATCTCTGCCATCTTACCGTTATGGTACTCTTATCCCCAACACCCGGTTTCTCATCACAATTTAGCTCTGGGGAAGGGTTCAGTGTTGTGCCAGTACTGTGGTAGCAGCTTCTCCCTCTGACTTCACAGTTCTGATGTAGATATGTATATAAGGAGGAAACCACAAAGATTTATCTTGCCATTATCTCACAGCTCATAATACAGAAAGAATCAGCAAATCAACAGCCCTCTGTTCAAAAAGTGCTAATTGGTTGATACCCCTAATTTAAAAAAAATACTCCAAGTAATTTAAGCTATTTTTACAATCATTAAGTTGTAAAAATAACCGGTGGTTTAGTATTTTCTCATTCAAGTAACTTAGCTATGTAATTGCTTCGAGGCCTCCCTTTGTATCTAGTGAGCAGTTACAATCAAGCCCCCTCAAAGCCAGCCAGCAGCAGCAATTTTCCTGTAGGGTGCACAGAGTGCAGGTAAGCTGCCAATACAAAGCTGCAGGAAAGACTTCTCTGTCCATATTCCTGAGGCCTTACATACTCCATGTGCAGTACTTGTGTCAGCCAGGTGGGCAAAGGAAAGCAAGTGGGATCTAATGTGTTCTGCAGCCCTATTTAGTGGCATCTTTTTAGTCATGTGACCTCATGGAAGAACAGGGAAAGGGGTTACAGCAGCAAGCACACCGTGGTCCCTGGTAGAGCAAGAAAGTAACTGGAAACACCCTCAGATGGAGGAACACTGGCCCAGTCTTACAGAGGGAGGAGCAAGAGATGCACTAATGCAACCACATCCTTTCATTTCTCCTCGCTGGACTGTCCCAACACATGCCACAGCTTCATAGAGCTTAAATCAGCATTGGTTTGGGGACACACTGCTGGGAAGGTGGATAGACATAGCCCTCAGAGAGCATTTATCAACAAGAGCCTGCCCTGGAAACTCTCAGGTTTCCCTCAGCGGTGAATACATCTTTTTGTGCACTGATGCAAATCAGAGCCAACTCTGGAAGCAGTAGGGGAGATGTTTAAGGCCAGCAAGGAGTTAGAAGTTCAAATGCTCCCCTGCTTTAATATGGAGTGAACTGAGGGCATAGCTTAATCTTGCATTTGGGCTGTGGCTTTTACTGAGGTACACGTTTTGGCTCGCAGGAGGAGCAGGAATATCTGTAAGAAACATAAGAGTAAGGTCGTAGGGTTTCTTCACAGTATCCGCAGCTGCTAGCTGCCCAGCCCAGTACTATGTCAGAAAAAGAACCTTTAAGGTATTATTTTCACTTTCCTAGGAAAAGTGTCTTTTGAATGAAGGTCTTTCAAATTTACATAGTGAGTCTTCATACTGACTACTATGGTAAAAGCATTCCTTGAAAACATGGATGTGAATTTCCTCAGAGTTGGAACAGAATCAGTTCACCTAGTTTTGAGACAGCAGGAAGACAGAGGGAAGAAGGGATGTCATAGACTCACTGTTGAGTCAGACCATATCTTTGTATTTTTTCTCAGACAAATGAAAAGTCACAGAAAACTCTTACTTAAGAGTCAGGAATGGAGCTCAGGTTGGCTCAGTAGTCACCAGAGAAAGTGTTTATTCCATGCATCTGATGTCAGATGGATGGAGAAACTTCAGCATGTTGGAAGGATCTGAAAGCCAACTCACCGTGGTGAATTGAGCCCTATGAACAACAGCTGTTCTGATCAGCATTTCTTGATGGTTTTCTGCTCCATGCAGAAAAACCTACTTGAAGAGCCAGCTCTGGATCAGTTGCTGGTGGGGAGCACAGTTTTAACTGGAGAGTCAAGAAGGAGACAGGATGCCTCTGACAGAGTAATTACGAACCAGCATGGAGTTTGGTTTTCTCTAGACTGAGGTTTTTAGTCAGCAGAGTGACACCAACAGATCTCTAACTGGGCTACTGAGCTGTTACAGTCAAGTCCTTGAAGTACCTGCTTCATTTCTGACCTATTTGAGATCTAGCAGCATTAGTGAATTCACACTAGTTTTCATTTAAGAGGATGGGTATTGTGTGACATTCCTTAGATCACACAAGACAAGCTACTTCCATCACCATCAACCATTCCCATGTGGTCCTACCTCTGAAAAAATATCCATGGTTAGGAGTTGTCAGACCATGTCTCTTGCCTGTGCAAGTGCCACACACAGCTGAAATCTGCATATGCTTGTGATGCAGGATGAATGCAAAGACCAAAGAAACTGCTCCACAGTATGATTTTCTATATTCATCAGGGTAATCATGTACAGTTTGTTAGTTCCTTGTGGCTCCTCTGTAAATTGCCTAATGTCAAAAATGTTGCAACAGCTTCAAGAGAAAGATCTATGTAGTTATAACCTCTAAAAGCACATTCGTGTCTCAGCTGTTTTGAATCACAGACTTGCAAAGGCCTAGGTTTTCCAAGGTTTATGGTTAGACTACATGAAAATGTGACTCACTGTACAAATTGTACAAATAAATGCTGGTTTTTTCCCTGTCATTTAAAGACACTTAAAAATGAAGTATTTTTAAAAGGTCTTCACAACACATTATATGAAATCTGATTGGGGACTTTTGTAGTTTATTTGTAGTGTTGACCAGAAACATAATTTTAGGATCTGGGTTCTTAGCTTATGTTGCACCAGCTTCCCTCCACGTGCCTATATATTTTTTATTTTTCTTTTAGCCAATACAAGTCAAGTTGGACAAAGCTGTAAGTCTTCAGAGTGCATAGTTTATGTGCTAGTCCATATTTTCTGCAAGGCTTCTCCTTTCTTGCAGGCACAGAATGAGGAGCTAAGCTTACCCCCTCTTTTGGTTTCATCACGCACTAAATTAACTGTTGCACAGCACCACATATATATGTGACACAATATATTCCATTCATTTTATTTCTCCAAACTGACCTCATGTGCTAGCAGCCCTGGCTGCTAAAGAAGTTAAGCTGCAAGTGGTTTAGCAGTGGAAGGCCTGAAAACTGGGTGATTTGTCCCTTGCTGAAATGCAGAAGGTTTAAAAAAAATGAATCCATTAATGCTGGTATCATCAGCTGCCGCCAGTATTGCCAAGACAGGTGAAAGCTTTTCCCTCAGTCATATCCTACTCAAGGATCCACCTGACAGAAGAAATGGCAACTTAAAGAAATTCTTAGGCAGATTGTTTTAACAGGCTCTATTCTAGAAATAGGACAAAAGGGATCAGAAAAGTCAAAACAAGTGTTCTTGCTCTGTTTCTACACCATTTATATGTTGTGCCTGCTGCCCCTGGGCTAGAATGTCATTTCTATGAACAGAAGTCTGTAGTTCAGGATATAATGTCAGTCTTGCTTGAGTTGGAGTGTGTTTGCCTAAAGTGCAGGATTTTAAAAGAAAAGAAAAATCTTTTTATTTTTGTAAAGTTACAGAAGATATTTTTCTTCTCAACTGTGTTCCAGATTAAACTGCTGGGGAAGTTTAAGCACTTGTTAAACTATTGATTGAAATAAAAAAAGCCTAACTGAAAAATGAAGGATTTCTTTGCCTGCTCTACATGTTAGTTTCCTGTTCTGTTGACTTTCTGCATGTTAAAAAAAAAACGATAGGTGTCTTGGAAAGAAACAACCAACAACCTGACTGCTGAGTAACTTGTGCACAGAAAATCTCATTTTTTACTACCTACACAAGAAAACATTTTTGTTTCAGAACATGTCTGTCACTAGGAACAGCTCTGATGGATACAGATACGGGATTTGGGGTTCACAGCACATCTTCCGATTTTCTGAATAAAATCATGGCAGGAGTTGCCCAATGAGTAACGATGTTGGTTTACAAGGAGAATGTGGTCAGAACAGCTGTGTCAGGACAAAGGGTGTGGTTCAACAGAAACCAAGTATTTTTCATACGTAAGATGTAAACAAACAAAGCAGTATTGCTGCTCTGCTATTGCATCCCAGTTGCTCTAAGGGCTACAGCCTGGAGCAAGGAGCAGGGAGAGATTGGAAAGGACACTTATTGAAAAGAAAAACCTGAAACAAATTGTGAAGGGAAAGCAAGACACAGGATAAAAGGTATCTTTGCTCAGTGCTCTGCAGTTTCACTCCTGCCTCGCGCACAGAAAGAAGTGAAATGCAGTCACTGAGCCTTCCACCACCACCATCAAAAGCCTTGGAGTTTACCAGTTCCTGAGTTTTTCTAAGTGACTCAGGAGTTCTCTGAAAAATGAGTTCTGTTTTCAGGAAGTATGCCCTAAATTACAAGGTACTCCAAGTGCAATAGCCACAGCCTGTGAAGTGGCCTCCCTTCCTCACATAGCGTTGAGTATGGATAATTCAGGCAATTTATTGCAAAAATCTGCAAGATTCTACTTGGCATAATTTACTCAGTCCTGACAGAACAGGGAAGGACAGGTAACAAAAACCAGCACCACTCATTCTAGTTCAGTTTCATTATTTTCCACAATTTTTCCTCTTTCTGTAAGTATTTTTGTCCTTTTAGTCTTCTCCTCTAGTGCAATCACTTTAGATTTTTTTCATTGCCATTTGCTACCAGCAATAAATAAGAATAAGAAACTCCACTTCTGGATCAGGCAGAGACAAAGACAGTTTTGAGGAATCATCCCGTGAGTACCCTCAATAGCCAAGGCAGAAGTGCTGTTGGCCTGAGCAATTATTTATCAGGCACCCTCTGCCTATCCATCTTCACAGGTCTGTTCCAGGGTATAGGACCAGTCCATGAGATGGACTCTAGCTAAGGTACTACCAAGCCCTGAGGACAGTAATTAATTCTCGTGTGCCATCCAATAATGGGAACTGCCCATGACCACCACCTCAAAGCAAGCAGACATCCTTTCTCATGGGAACTATGGTGCTCCTTGTCAGCTGCCATTCCCAAGACGGTCTGTTGGAAAACGAGAAAGCAAGCTGCACACGGTAGTGCTGTCTTCAAATAGATAAATGAAAAGAGCTGGGAGAAAAGAAAGTTTATACTTGGGGATGTTGGGCATTATATCTGCTAGATTAACACACAGTAAAGAAAACCAGGATCAAACCTATGTACTTTCTTTCATCCGAAGGACAGATGCTTGCTGGACAGACACGTGCTTTATGAATTTCTTTAAATAACTGCCCAACTACTGGATCCCTTTGCTCTTAGCACCAACCAAAGACCAAAAAAAAAAACAAAAAACAAACAAACAAAAAAAAAAAATTATGTATGGGCATCAGCTTTATTAACTGCCCAATATGAGACCACACCTGCGTCTGGAGTCCTCAGCACAAGACATGGACTTGTTGGAGCAGGTCCAGATGAGAGCCGTGAAGATGATCAGAGGGCTGGAGTACTTCTATTAGGAAAGACTGAGAGATTTGGCACTGCTTATTTCAGAGAAGACTCCAGGGACACTTTATTACTGCCTTTCAATACCTAAAAGAGGTCTGTAAGAAAGATGGGGACACACTTTTTAGCAAGGCCCCCTGCAATAGGACAAGGGGCAATGGCTTTAAAATGAAGGAGGGTCGATTTAGATTGGGTATTAGGAAGAAATTCTTTACCATGAGGGTGGTGAGGCACGGGAACAGGCTGCCCAGAGAAGCTATGAATGCCTCACCCCTGGAAGTGTTCAAGGCCAGGTTGAATGAGGCTTTGAGCACCCTGGAAGCAGATGATCTTTAAGGCCTCTTCCAACCCAAGCCATTCTAGGATTCTCTACAGCATGGTGGAAACATCCGCATCTTCCAGCAAACACGATTAATAGTTTCAGCGCTACAAACAAGAGACACCCAAGCCCCCAGACACTCCGCCGCTTTCTGGGAGGTGGGAGTGGGGCACGGAGGAGCCCTGGGCTGTGCGGGAGGCGGGAGCGGGGCACGGAGGAGCGCCCGGCCCGGCCCGGGCTGTGCGGGAGGCGGGAGCAGGGCCCTGGATCTGCCCGGGAGCGGCGCGGGCCGGGGGCACAGCGCCATCTGGCGGCAGGAGCCCGTGGAACGCTGGTTCCCCTCCGAGCGTTCCCCCGCCAAAATCCAGGGGGGAGGGAGAAGGGAAAAGGGAGAAGAGAGGAGGAGGAAGCCCAAACCCTGCCAAACCGTAAGGCTCTGTCCCCTCTATCAAGCACAAGCAGAAAAACAATAAACATTGAAAGAATAACGAAGCCAATTTCTCTACGGAGGCGACGGTTTTAACCTGCAGAAAATAAAATACCCATCTTTTAAAGCCAGCTCACAAGTCTGCCCTGAGGGTCAGGCTAACACTACAATTTCATTCCACGTGATGCTGTCTCGTTACCAGAGGGGCGCACCATCCATGGGAGCAGTAGTGATAAAGGAAATCAGGAATTACACTCAGAAAAATGTGAAGTTACACTTTCAAAAGCTAGGAAATGACAAAATGAAGCTTTGCTCCTGCAGCCTTCACTGAAGCCCCTCTTGCATGCCCAGTGCCATATGATCAGAGTAAAACTTGAACCTGTGCACTAAATTATTCCCTTCTCCGCATTCTGCAAGCAATACAGGAGAAATGATTACATGGCTTAAGCTGTACCAATCAGTTCTGCATTTTCCATGGAAGGAAAATACTGTACTAAACTGCCAGCCTTGCATTGCCTCTACATATGGCCATCTGTCCATATTTCAAATCTGTCCAGAAATGTATATATAGGTAGCAACTGAAAATTGTAATGATATATATACAGCTCATATGAAAGTACTTTATCCAGGGAATTACCAACATTTTTAATGGGGAGTACCACACACTCAACTAAAACTAAGAGCTACATAAACTCTCAGATACACTAAACATGGGGGGGCAGGAAATCACACAATTTTGACAGATACACTATAATTTTAAATCTTACATTATTATTATTAATATTATTATTAATTTTTTTTAATCTCACCATCTTATAAAAGCAAGTGCTTTAGTTTCCATGATTCTAACCAGGACTATGAGATTACTATCCATGTATGGTGACACAGAAGGGAGCCTACAGGACTTAGGGGCCATCAGGCATAAGACAGGGAAGGAACTCCTGTAAAAGTAAAAAATCTGTATTTAAATTTCTTAAATATGAAATTGCTTTTGCATTTACAGCACAGACCTGTGCACTTGACAAAAGCAGTAGCAATTGCTCCTGGATGTTGGAAATTTACCTTTGTGTGAGCCTTCTCCTGCTTAAGCCTCATGTTTCTCTTCGAAGGTCTCAAATTGACACTTGCAGAGGCTCAGAGTGCATTTCAGAGGGGTTTCGGATGAGATGGTTCCAATTTGGCAGGAAGAACAGAAGTGTTTTTGCACGCAGCCACCCTTAAAATCAGCAATTTTAAAGTAACTAAAAAATTAGGAGCATCTAAAGGAAGAAAATTGATTAGAGGCAACTGAAGCCATTACAANTACCTAAAAGAGGTCTGTAAGAAAGATGGGGACACACTTTTTAGCAAGGCCCCCTGCAATAGGACAAGGGGCAATGGCTTTAAAATGAAGGAGGGTCGATTTAGATTGGGTATTAGGAAGAAATTCTTTACCATGAGGGTGGTGAGGCACGGGAACAGGCTGCCCAGAGAAGCTATGAATGCCTCACCCCTGGAAGTGTTCAAGGCCAGGTTGAATGAGGCTTTGAGCACCCTGGAAGCAGATGATCTTTAAGGCCTCTTCCAACCCAAGCCATTCTAGGATTCTCTACAGCATGGTGGAAACATCCGCATCTTCCAGCAAACACGATTAATAGTTTCAGCGCTACAAACAAGAGACACCCAAGCCCCCAGACACTCCGCCGCTTTCTGGGAGGTGGGAGTGGGGCACGGAGGAGCCCTGGGCTGTGCGGGAGGCGGGAGCGGGGCACGGAGGAGCGCCCGGCCCGGCCCGGGCTGTGCGGGAGGCGGGAGCAGGGCCCTGGATCTGCCCGGGAGCGGCGCGGGCCGGGGGCACAGCGCCATCTGGCGGCAGGAGCCCGTGGAACGCTGGTTCCCCTCCGAGCGTTCCCCCGCCAAAATCCAGGGGGGAGGGAGAAGGGAAAAGGGAGAAGAGAGGAGGAGGAAGCCCAAACCCTGCCAAACCGTAAGGCTCTGTCCCCTCTATCAAGCACAAGCAGAAAAACAATAAACATTGAAAGAATAACGAAGCCAATTTCTCTACGGAGGCGACGGTTTTAACCTGCAGAAAATAAAATACCCATCTTTTAAAGCCAGCTCACAAGTCTGCCCTGAGGGTCAGGCTAACACTACAATTTCATTCCACGTGATGCTGTCTCGTTACCAGAGGGGCGCACCATCCATGGGAGCAGTAGTGATAAAGGAAATCAGGAATTACACTCAGAAAAATGTGAAGTTACACTTTCAAAAGCTAGGAAATGACAAAATGAAGCTTTGCTCCTGCAGCCTTCACTGAAGCCCCTCTTGCATGCCCAGTGCCATATGATCAGAGTAAAACTTGAACCTGTGCACTAAATTATTCCCTTCTCCGCATTCTGCAAGCAATACAGGAGAAATGATTACATGGCTTAAGCTGTACCAATCAGTTCTGCATTTTCCATGGAAGGAAAATACTGTACTAAACTGCCAGCCTTGCATTGCCTCTACATATGGCCATCTGTCCATATTTCAAATCTGTCCAGAAATGTATATATAGGTAGCAACTGAAAATTGTAATGATATATATACAGCTCATATGAAAGTACTTTATCCAGGGAATTACCAACATTTTTAATGGGGAGTACCACACACTCAACTAAAACTAAGAGCTACATAAACTCTCAGATACACTAAACATGGGGGGGCAGGAAATCACACAATTTTGACAGATACACTATAATTTTAAATCTTACATTATTATTATTAATATTATTATTAATTTTTTTTAATCTCACCATCTTATAAAAGCAAGTGCTTTAGTTTCCATGATTCTAACCAGGACTATGAGATTACTATCCATGTATGGTGACACAGAAGGGAGCCTACAGGACTTAGGGGCCATCAGGCATAAGACAGGGAAGGAACTCCTGCAAAAGTAAAAAATCTGTATTTAAATTTCTTAAATATGAAATTGCTTTTGCATTTACAGCACAGACCTGTGCACTTGACAAAAGCAGTAGCAATTGCTCCTGGATGTTGGAAATTTACCTTTGTGTGAGCCTTCTCCTGCTTAAGCCTCATGTTTCTCTTTGAAGGTCTCAAATTGACACTTGCAGAGGCTCAGAGTGCATTTCAGAGGGGTTTCGGATGAGATGGTTCCAATTTGGCAGGAAGAACAGAAGTGTTTTTGCACGCAGCCACCCTTAAAATCAGCAATTTTAAAGTAACTAAAAAATTAGGAGCATCTAAAGGAAGAAAATTGATTAGAGGCAACTGAAGCCATTACAACTGTATGATACAATGCAAAGTCCTCTAGGAAGCCAGTCTGCTGTAACCACCAGCCCACGTACAGGCATCCCAGAAAGATTGGTGCTCACAACTCGGATGTAAATGTGAACATACACAGACACACAGAATGGTTTTGCACACGCCTGCCCACAGGGCAGCTGATGCTGGTGTGGCTCACCTAACACACCCCACTGTGTGCACAGAGCACCCGAGGACTCTGGTCACACACACTGCTGTGTCCTGCTGCTCCCCCTGAGCAGTAGCCAGGGAAATCAGGAGGCCCCTTCCATACGCTGCTGGTTTGCTTTGGATTAGCTGCTTCATTTCTAAACCTCTGCTGCCACAAATGCAACCTCTACACACCTCACAAAGTGGATTCAGAAACCCACGATTTAGAAAAAAAGCACTAGTCTACAAGAAGCTTTGAGCTCGGTTTTGGCTACTCGGAACAGCAGACTCCTCCCATCTGTTTGCAATCATTGAACCATTAGTGTTTCTGAAGGGCCTGAGCAGGGCAGAGCAGAGAAGTGAGGACGCGTAACATGCAGGATTGTACTTTCTACCAATTTTAGCGTTTTTCAGCCTGTTTCTTAGAAAGTTTCTTGTATCACCGATTCCTGCTCCTTGGCAGATCACGCTGCACTCTCACCTCCACACCCCCTCCAGCTGGTGACAGCTCATGTCCCCATTGTTCCTGCCAATCTGCTCCCTTGTAGCCCGCTCATCTCTCACCCCATTGTTGACAAGAGCGGGGCCACCGCCGGCAGCTGCCGGGGGAGGTTTGATGTGTGCCCATGCTCGCAGCTTGGCAAGGATGCCAGCACTGACTGGTCCAACAGTAGCAAGAAGAACAGGTATCTTTCCAGCTTGCCACACAGGCTTGCCCAGGCTGGAAGACTCAATTTAAATGTCTTTCCATCCGAGCTCTAATCTTCGTTTAATTGGAGGTAATTGGTATCTGTGAAACACACACCTCTCTATCAAATGTGGCTTGAACTAGATTTCAAATTCACACAGGGAACAGCAGCATAAAAATGCTGCAATCACATAAATCTTGTCTGTCTCTTTCAAGTCAGGTTTTTCCACAAACACGCTGACCTTCCTTTGCCACTGTAACCTGGTTCCTGTGGAGGCAGGATGAAGAGATTATTTCACCTAATCAGGAAGGCAATCTGTTCTCATTTTCTTGAAGCTGGGATGTGGAATGAGAGGCCCAAGGGCTAAAGTATTTCAAGGTATTCAGTGCAGTCTGAAAGCACTGCCACAAAGCTGAAGGCTGCACTGGAAATCTGAGGTTAGACAATCCTGGGCATGAATAAAAATGAAAATCCTTCTCCTGGCATTCTCCTGTTTACAAGGGCAACCCTGATGTTTGAGGCTTTGCAGCCTAAAATTGGAGAGAAATTCCCATTCCTGGAGAAGGCACAGCAGTTTCCAGCATATGTCTGGAGAGAAGGCAGCACATAACCTTTCTAACAGTCCAGGTGTCCTGGGCCTGTAAAGCCACCACAAAGCCACTTCTGAAGCAGTCCACTTCACTTTTGTCATGGCCATCTCTTCCTACTATACTCCCATTTTCTTCACTTGACACCAGCCACTCCTGAGGTGTGGGACACGTATCTCATATTTATCACTTCAACATTTTAAACCAACCAGAGGTGATTAAGGCAAGCAGTGAAAAATAGCCACTACATAAGCTCCTATCTTCTAAGAACCACTCACTTCATTATCAAAGGTGCTCTCTTAATACTTCTGATTGCAGCTCCAGAGGGCTGTCCATTTGACCCAAGGTTCGAGTTTTGTTTTCTGTAGACTTTCTTCCTAAGCCTTTCCAAAACATGGTTCTATAAACTACATAAAGATTTAAAGTATGCCTCTCAACCATTAAGAAACAGAGCAACATCTTTATAATTAAGATAATTACTCTATTCTCATTACTAATATTCCTCAGACCAACCTTCATACCAGTGCAGAAGTCTACTGCAGTCTGAAAAGCAGTAGTAGCAACATTTACTAATTTTGAGTGAAAACATGTAAGTGGACTTAACCTCTGAGTCAGATGAATTCTGGAACATCTTTGCTTGCACGAGTCCAACAGGTTTAGGTTTTAAAAAGGGAAGTTCTTGGCTCTTCTGAAGTAGTCAGAGTAGCTGTCTGTATCATCTGTGTTTGGGCTATCAAAGCAGCAAAGAAAAAATACTTCTCCGCTTCCATCAGCAGAGCAATGGTGGTGGGTTGACACTGGCTGGGTATCAGATGCCCACCAAAGCTGCACTATCACTCCCCTCAGAAAGAAAACAGAATGAAAGACTCATGGGTTAAGATAAAGACAGGCAGAGATCGCTCACCAATTACCATCATGGGCAAAACAGACTATTTGGGCAAATTGCTTTATTCAATCAAATCAGTGTAGGATAATGAAAAAGAAAACCAATTTTTAAAACACCTTCCCTCCACCCTCCTCTTCTTCTCAGGCTTAATTTTATTCCCGATTTCCTCTCCCTCCAAACAGTGTGGGGGGATGCGGAATGGAGGCTGTGATCAGTTCATCACACGTTGTGTCTGCCACTCCTACTTCCACAAGGAAGGAGTTGCACACTCTTTCCCTGCTCCAGCGTGAGGTCCCTCTCATGAGGCAGTCCTTCACAAAATTCTCTAACGTGAGTCCTTCTCATGGGCAGCAGTTCTCCACAAGCTGCTCCAACATGGATCCCTTCCACAGGGTGCAGTTCTCCAGGAGCAGACTGCTCCAGCATGGTCACAAGTGCTGCCAGAAAACCTTCAGCATTGGTTCCTTTCTCCATGGGTCCACAGGTACTGCCAGGAGCCCACTCCACTGCAGGTTTCCCACAAGGTCACAGCCTCTTCAAGCATCCACCTGCTCCAGTGTGGGGTCCTCCATGGGCTGCAGGTGGATTTCTGCACCCCTGTGAAGGCTGCAGGGACACAGCTTGCCTCACCACGGGCTGCCCCTCACCACTGACCTTATCATCCCTGTGAAGGCTGCAGGGGAGTGTCAGCGCTGGTACCTGGAGCAGCTCCTCTCCCTCCTTCTTCAGCTGATCTAAGCATCTGCAGGGCTCTTTCTCTCACATACTCTCACTCTCTGGCTGCAATCTGCTCTTGTGCAGTACCTTTTTCCCCTTCTTAGCCAAGTTACCCCAGAGTCACTACCACCATCACAGATGGACTCAGACTTGGCCAGTGTTAGGTCCATCTTGGAGCCAGCTGGCATTGGCTCTGTAGGACACCAGGGAAGCTTTTGGCAGCTTCTCACAGAAAGCCACCCCTGCAGCCCCCTCACTACCAAAACCTTGCCACAGAAACCCAATGCAGCAATATATACCTCTGCTAACAGGGCAGCTGTACACATTTAGGACTGTTTGCATTCTTTTACTTGTTAAGTGCAAACAGCACTGGCTCCAGAGAAGTTTTTTGCAACACAGATTGACTTTTATGTTTCAGGACTACAAACACGACACACCCAAATGTTTAGCATATTTTTTCCTTTTTTCCCCCCTCGACTATCTTTGGCTGAGGTCAGACATTATAATCCCAGTGAGCACACTCCACTTTTAAACACCTAACAGTTACATTTTCTCTCTGTTCAACACTTGGCTTCAGGAACAGACAAAGCAACAGCTAGGTCTTTAGGAAGCTGCTTTAAAAGACTATTACAGATGTCTAAGCAACACGAAGCAGCATTTTTGAAATCCAACAAACAAACAAAGAAAAAAAAACTTAGACATGGCTCAAGGAATACTTGATGAGAAACAGGACAGAACTACCCAGTCATTTGCTTCAACACTCATGCCTCAGTTTGCCCATCTCAAAAGCCAGGATAACCCATCCTTGACAAGGAAGATGAGACACTCAGAAAGACTGCTATTTAACTACTACTCACAGTGAGAAAAGCCTAGATACTGATCCCAAATCATAGTCTAAATTCACCTATGCATTTGAGCCTGCACCAACATTAGAAAAAACTTTCCATAATATCCTAAAATAATTCTTCCTAGACTACAGCAGTTTGTTGGTTGGTTGACTGTTGGGCTTTTTTTCCCTTGCAGAACTTGGATGATCAGCAGTCTAATTAAAAAAAAAAAACAAACAAAAAAAACCCCACTAAACAACTCGCAATGCTTTTTATCTTAATTCAAAAGGTAACAATAACTATTTCAGCCACCCTTCAATTACTATTTCATTTATTTCAACTGTTTCAGCTCAGACTGCTTGGCTGTAATTATGCCTGTCTGTCTCACATCTCTGCGCCTGGTTATCATAAACATCCTTTTAAGTCTTTTCTAAGGAAGAAGGAGACGAGCATTCCACCACTGCCAGCAACAGAGTAGCTGCGGTACAAAGAGGGATTCAATACCCTGCTGGCAGCGCTACCAACATTACATAAACTGGTACCAAGTTTTAAATAAAATGGCACTGCAATGTGGTGGAGATGCTTATACCAGGATTCAGTTAAAACAGAATTTGTAGGGGATGAAACAATAATTTAATCCAAAGCAGTTTCCAGATCTAGTTCACTACACAAACACCTTGTCCCAGCAAAAGAGGCACAGGCACTGACCTTATCAACCCCTGGCAGTAATGACAAAGCCAGATAAAAGATAAGAATCAACTGTTTGGTCTTTGCACAAGACCTCCTTTCTACATGATCATCTCATATACAGGACAAATAAGTAAGAGGTGACAACACCAGCACTACCTCTGCTTATGCAGCCCTGTCAGAATCAACAATTCTTCAATGTACCTAACACACACGGAAACAGAAAAACACGATAGACCAACTTCAATCAGACACTTGGTTTTTGCTATTTGGGTACTCCTGTGAAACACATTTGGACAGGAAATAACATACTTCATTTTATCATCATTAGTTTCAGTACTTCCCACAGGAAGGAGCTCAAACCCTTGTGAAAACGGACTCCTGCATTTAGCTCCCACTCTTTTCCAACACGCCAAAGCTACCACAGAAGCTCGGGATCAGCAGAGGCTCACTGGCAGCAGTGGCAAGTGCTACACACGGACGGGCCTTCTAGGACACCCCCCACAAAGCCATTCCACAGGACCCAGAGTAGCAGACAAGGCAGTGAACTATTACCTTCACAGCAACACGGCGAAAAAGACAAGCTTTGGAATTTCAATCCCGCCTGCAAACTTGGAGAGCAGGGTATTTCAGTATTATAGTAAATATTTATTAGGGTGGCTCTGTAACTGCGTAGCTTTCATTCCACGCTTTGCTACAGACTGAAACAAGCTTTTGCTACAACAAGTCAATTCAAACATAAAAACCTGGGGACTCCCAACAGGAAAAAGAAAATTATTTGTCACAATGATTTTTATAAATCTGACAGACTCATCAGTATCCTCAGTGTTGCCTGGATTGAGTCACCTGTTCTTCACTCCAGCCCTGACTCTTCATCCAAGGCAGCCTCTTGCCATTTACCAGCAGAACTTAAGAGAGTAGTGACACCGCCCATGGGACTAGATACACCTCTTCACTAGCAGCAATTCACAGAATGCAGTCAGGGAGAAATTCCAAAATAAAAAGGACACTGCTACATTTTTAATAGTTTATTAACACTTCAACCTTTAATAACTTTGAAGAAGGCCTGAAAGATAAGTTTTGCTTATTGACTTTGTCTTTTCCCCTTTGGCAAAATGTCACCGTCCAACTCCTCCCTCCACCCCCCCTCTTCCCAGGAGGATAATGAAGTTCCAAGCTAATGTTTGGCTCTTTTAAGTCGGCTTCAAACATAGCAGCAGAAACATGCAAGCTGGGCAATAGTGTTTGTCAACAGCTTTTAGAGAGTGAGTAGAAATGCACAAATAACTTGTGCATTGATACAAATAACTTTTTCTTAAATGAACTTTATATATATATATATATATACTTTTTTAAAGTGGGTTAAATCTGTTGCCCAGAATACAGAAGCTGTATCTTCTAGTTAACTAGGTTTATTTTTTCCCCCTGAAACATACTACTCTTTTTTAAAGTGCTATATTCATAAAAAATTTAAAATAACTACTTTGATACTGTATACTTGCATTATCTTGCCCTTTTGAGAAATCAGAAGAGCAACCCGCAACATGTATTTAACTGAAGTTACACATTTACCCTCACATGACTTTATGGGCATCGCCGTCTGCTCATCTCACCAGGAGCAGGTGGACAGACTGTATTTCCCTGTGCTTACATACACGAGTAAGCAGGCAGACAAAGCAAGAAGTTCTAACCATTTCAGGAACAAAGACAAACAATTTAATCCATATTACATAATTCACTGAATACAGTTGATCTCATCCAAAGTGACTCCTGAGAGCAAAATAGTTTTAGCATTACATTTTATATACAGCTATGAAGGGATTACGGGAAACCAAGACAGTCTCCTTAGAGCATTACTGGGAACTCTGGTTATGAGAGCGCTGTACACTTTCACCGTGGAAACATTACTTAAACCATGACCAAAGTTTTACCACCATTTGCTTATTTATCAAAAAAGTTACTTCATTCCAATTTTATCATTACTTTTACCGTATTTCTGCTGCCAGATACCAAAACCTGAGTCAGCTGCATTAAGCAATGACTTGTTTTTTGCTTTAAGTCCTCTAAGAGCTAGCACCTTGAAAACCTCCGTACACCATGCTGTAAACATTTTAAGATATTCCAGAGCGTTTTGTTTGGTTTTTCTCCCTTCGACACAGGAATGGCTGCTCTGTCTGAAGCAAACTACATCCTGCACAATATTGCTTTTGTTATTTTCCACGTAATCAGTTTGGAACAGGCTATGAAAGTTTGATGTGGCAATGTTCTGTTAGAGAAAAAATCAGAAGAAATACACCATTCTGAACCAGCGAAATTAAAATAATCAAAACCTTAACATGGTTTTTTCTAGTCACTGGGATGGAAGGAGACTTGAATGCAGACACTGGAACAAATAATTGGAAACATCAGTGCTTGCATGCTTAAGTGAAAAGATAAGCAGTATTTGCATTTTCTCCATCATCTTCCTTGTACATGTGCAAGATCTTATAAAAAAAGTTTATCGCAGAGAGCTATGACAGAACATGATGTATTTTTTTTTAAAAAAAAAGCACTAGAAATCAAAGGCAACCAAGATAACGTACATCTTTCTCAGAACATTTTTCTCAGCTAGATAAGGTGTGCATATACCAAGGTCTAACACACTTAGCTGCACCACATCAAGTCAAGCTGTCCAAAAGCACACACAATTTTGCTTACAGGAGTATACCTCTTCCACAATTTTTCAAGTTTACAAGTAATTCCCTGTATTGGATTATGCTTACTCAGAAGTACAGATAATATTTTGTTTCAGTACTACTCTTTGTTTTTATGACATATTCAGAGATGAGGCAAGATGTAAGATTAAGTGCAGGGAAGCATTTCAGACACCAAAAATGCATTTTTTAAAACTTATCTATACATGGTTAAAACAGGTAGATCTGCCAAGAGTTGCATAAAATGATTTTTATTTCCGAAAGGTGAGCAACTGAGCAAAAGGTGAACAACTCAGCAAATATCAACTCTTCTGCATCATGGAATTCAATATGGGTGTCTGAATAATTCAACTTGCTTTTTTTAATACCTGCTAAGACAGAATTATAAACTGAGTAAGTTAGTGTATGTGAATTAAGTACCCTTGAGAAATCAAAGAATAATGTTGACTCCTGGAGGACACCCAGAAGATCCAAAGATGGAACAGAAGGTTGATTATTACACTCCCGCACAATCCAAGCAAATTGTTAATATACTGAAAACATTCATGTCTGGTATTTGTACCTGCTGGATATCCATATTATTCTGTCCCAAAACAAGTTTGATAACCATCCTCTTTGTAGCTGAAAGCAGCCAGAAAACAGTTCATTTTTTTTAAACTAATGGAATAGAAACCTTTTTTTTTCTTTCCCAAGCTTCAATTACAACAGTCAAAGCCAGAGACTTAAGCAAATAAACTTCAAAATAGCCATTTGTTACAAGTAGCAAATTACCATGAACAATGAACTTGTTAAGAATCCCCTCTAAAAGCACGACACACACAAACAGGCTACCCAGCAGAAAAATCTGTTAACAATTTTATTTCTTTTGTCATGTTAAATATTATGGGACAGGACTGTTAAGGATGAAGAACTCTCAACAATGCCTCACAAGGAATAAGAAAGAAATTCTGCCATGATATTAGCAAAGTAAGGTAAGGAGAAAATTTACACAGTAAGAGGCACCATTTCCCCCAGAATACCTCTTGTCATATTCCTGAATGAGTGGGATTAGCAATCTAATAAATCATTTGTCAAGAGGTAACAGCAACAGATAAAATTTTAAAGGATTATTAAAATAACATTTACAAGACTCTGAACAATTTTCGAATTCTTATTAAAACCACAGAAAGAAAGAACGATTCTTTATTTATGCATTTTCATAAAGGACTGACTGTGCAACTGATACCTGCTATTGATGACTGAATGTACAATTTTGTCCAGCAGCTGAACAGTTTGTCTTTTCAGATTGTGTTTTCTAACCGTGAGAGATCATTAAAGGCAAAGCCTGTTATGATGCTGTACACAAAAACAGCCGCTCGGGCTGTACTACCCATGATGTGGTAGGTAAACAAACCTTTTTCTGGCCAAGAGAAAACAAAAAAACAAAAACAAAACAAAACCAAAAAAA
>WEKY01047140.1:155819-180853 GCA_013390045.1 Picathartes gymnocephalus
AAGGGAAGCTGCAGTTTTGCATGCTTCTCTCACTCATTCTTTCTACAAGATGAACTTCCCTAGAAAGAATCCAATGAAGATGGCTGCAATTACAACAAGAAGTGAAGGAAGAGAATTAGAGCCATTATCTCTGAGGGCCAAAGCTGTGGGTGATCCAGATTTATCCGAGTGCGCTACCTTTCTGAGCCTCAAGCCTTCATCCTGAGAGGAGGAAAAAACACAGATGGAAAAAAACCATAAATATAGCATTACAATAGTAAAAACTGAACTCAAAAGGCCATATTTACTAGTGAATATTTAAATAAAGTTTAAAAAAAAACTTCAACACATACAACATTATACCACACCAAATCCAACATATGGACATAGAAAACCATACTTTAGATCAGGACCGTAATTCACTAGTTTCTCTTCACTAGTCTCTCTGTGTAAAAAATATTCCAAAAATCTTGCTGGGCCCAATGAAGCATCCTGATCTAATTTAATATGTGTCAAAATCAATTAGCAGTAATTCCTTATTGTTAAGGAGAAACATCTGCTTTGTTTAGTGTCAATGTCATCAGAATTACAGGTGTGGAGATATCATATTATTTCATAGTTCTTTAAAAGGCTACCACAGTCAATGAAATTGTCAGAACTGTTCCAAAAGCAAATATATAGAAAAGACACAAAGTCATGTATTGACTAGTTACAGGTCACTGAAATGACATCTTTACATAAAGGTACTAGAAAGTAGTGTTTGCTTACCTCCTCTGGCCAAACAATTGCTCTTGTTCACTAGCTGTTTGTAATACAAAATGTTACTGCTCTCGATCTCATTTACTCATTATCAATGAAAAATCAAGCACTTCTAAAAAGCTACTAATTCAGTAGCTTCGACTTAAAGTAACTAAGATCACCTTAAATAGGACAACTTCATTTAAGAAGAAAATTATGCAGCTTTAATGTCTCATCCATGACAATCGCAAAGTTTCAGTCACTGACAAGTTCAAAACATACATTATATACAGGACAATAAAATCACATTACGAATCAATCTTACCATTCTCAGTTTTATCTACTCACTGGAATATTCATCTTTTGGCCTAATTACCAACCAGACCTTTCAATCAAGCAGAGTGAAGCCACTTAAATATAAACATGAACACAGAACTTACTCTCAGGTGCCGATTTTCATCTGTCAGCTTCATAATCTCTGCCTGCAGTCTTTTGCACTCCTCCACAAGCTTCCTTGTTTCAGTATCATTAAGTGAAACACTATGTGGTTTTGGCATCGGTCCATCCTGCTTAGATGTGTTCAGTACTGGGGCGGATTTGCTTGCATCTATATCATTCTACAAATATCAAGAATTATTTGAGAATTTTACTTACCTAGAGAAAAATCAGCCACAGCTTAAAAGTGAAACAACGCAGCTACTAATATGGTTCATTGAAGTTTATATTTACAGTAAGCTGAACAGATACACTGACAGTTCAATTCTGATTAGCTCAAGTACTAAAAAAGCAAGAGAAGATTGCACTGTTTACCTGGTACTACACTCTACTGAGACACAAATTAATACTTTAGCTGCGTAACACTGACCCAGGAGGGATCTAAAAGAGGGCATAAAATACACCACAGAGCATTTAAACTTGGCAGGGGGCGGGGGGAATAAAAGGAAGAAAGTAATCCTGCAACAGTAAGAAATAAAACAAAGTAAACTCAAAACAGGTCATGTCGCAAACTCCTATGAAATACTTATGACACAAATGTTTTGCACTTACAACACCTTCTAGTGAAGAAAAGTGCTGCACAAACATGAAATTTAAGTCTCACTGCATCTGAAATATACATTACTAATTTTGAAAAGTCATAAAAAGCTGTGAAAAAACAGTATTAAAATTAAAAATCTAATTTCAACAGCTCTGCTCAAAATCACAGAATAATAGAATAGTTTGGGCTGGAAGGAATCTCAACGAACATCTAGTTCCAAACCCTCCACTATGGGCACGGAAAATTTTCACTAGAACAGACTGCTCAAAGCCTGATCCAACACAGCCTTGAACACCTTTAGGGATGGGGCATCCACAGTTTCTCTGGGCAACCTGTTCCAGTGCCTCACTATCTCTTGAGTAAAGAATTTCCTCTGAACACCTAACCCAATTCTTTCCTCTTTTAGTTTACAACCATTCCCCCTTGTGCTAATCAGTATCTGCTGCAAGGAGGTGTCCATGGAGCCTTCTCTTCTCCAGGCTGAACAACTCCAGTTCTCAGCCTGTCTTCACAGGAAAGATGCTCCAGCCCTCTGAGCATCTTCATGGCCCTCCTCTGGACTTGCTCCACAGGCCCTCCTCTGGACTTGCTTGGTCCACATTATTCTTATGCTAGGGAACCCAGAACTGAACTCAGGACTTCAGACGGGATCTCACAAGGGCAGAGTAGAGGGAGGAAGAATCTCCTCCCTTGACCTGCTGGCCACATTTCTTGTGATGCAGTCCAAGATGCAACTGGCTTTTGGGGCTGTGAGCACACACTGTAGATTCATGTTCAGATTTTCAATCAGGAGAACCCCCAAGACATGGCAAGCCTGACTGAGGCAGAGAACTCAGTGAGTACCTCAGTCAGAATTCTCCATATTTGTTGTCACCAGCTCTCCTTTCTTGTTTATCGGAGCGGTTCACTCTCCTTGTCCTTTCTTTTCAGACATACTCTGTTCTTATGGAGCCCCTTCTCGTTACTCTTCACATCCCTTGCCACATTCCATTCCATCTGTGACTTAGTTTACCTCATCCCACTCCTACACACCCTCAAACCATACCCCTGTACTTCCCAAGTCACACGTCCCAGCTTCCACTTGCTGTGCATTGCCTTCTTACTCCTCAATACAAGGAGCAAATCCTTGCTCAGCCATGCCATTTTCCAGTCTGCCTTACTTGATTTCTTACACATCAGGATGGAGAGCTCTTGCACTCTAAGAGAAACGACCTTAAAGAGTCAGCCCTAAAAGGGTCTAAAGCCCATTAAGAGTGGCTGCAAAGAGCTGACTTTTTAATTAAATAGTAAGCTCCTCTGTCCCTAGGGACAGTTTCTTAGGAGAAAGTACAAAAGGAGGTAGTTTTGTAAAACCCATTACATTTCTCTCACTACATTACATACTTTATAAAATTAAAGCCAGAAAGTAGATAACTAAGTGCCTTGATAATAAATGCTCAACCTTCATGTTTTTACTGTTTAACACACACTTAGGAAGCTTACACTTTCATCTCATAAATTATCCTTTACCAAAAGAAAAAAAAACCAAACCAACCAAAAAAACCCAGACCACAAAGCAATCATCCCCATCCCCCCAAGATGAAACTGAGATTTCATCTGAAAATTATAAAAGTAACAAAGAGATAGTTTTTTGGCACTGCTCTCCATTGCTGGAGCTTTTTAAGATGTGGTTGGACAGAGTGTTCCCTTTCAGACAAGATCTTGGACCAGATGTTACTTCAAGGTCCCTTTAAACCTGGGCTGTTCTATGATTCTATGAATCCTTAAAAAGTGATATACTGAACACCCTTCCTGTCTAATATAGTACAAATTCCTTCACTTGATTTAATAATTAAATCAAATAGGTTAAAAAACTGCTGAAATTTCCATGAGATCCTACCAGTCAGTGTATGACAGTTTCTTACTCCTTACTTACCAGTTTATCATTTTCGTTGGGCATTTCAAACACACATCTCAATTTGGAGTCCATTAATTCATCAGGTTTCGCTTCTTTCCACTAAGACAAGAATTAATACAGTTATTTAACATGCAGGACTCATGCAAACATCTCAACAGGTCATAAGCTTGCTCTTACCACTGGCCTTCTATACAGCTGAATACTGTGCTTACCCTCCCTACAATTTTCAGACTTGCTTACGAACAATGCTTTTTGTTCACACTCACTGCTGTGAAGTAACAAAAGCTAGAAATGGTTATTCAAATCTGGAAATGAAAAAGAGTAAACTGAATACAAGCATGGATCCATCAGAGGTTTGTATGAAATAGGGAGGGGACAATACAGCGGTTTCTTAACACACAATGAGAAACAAGTAGCATCTGAATCTGTTTGAGAAGGAAGTTCTAGTCCTATTACACCTCAGTAAATGTACTTCTTGTATCCCATCTTGAAAGCACTGATTTTAAACCCAAGATTGAAAGATACCTTTTAGTGACTCTATATTCATTTTAGAGTAAATTTTTTAGTTCTTCAAATTTTAGACTTTTAACCACCTTCTCCTTTTACTGCATATCATGTGGCAATTTGGACCTAGAGAACTTCTCAAAGCTGTTTATAAAAAACATTTTAAATTCTAATGGTTATCAGTATTTTTAAATAGCTAAAATATGCTGGAATCTCTCTACTTAACTGACAATTAACTTTCAAAGCATGCACTTCACGTAGTTGCCTTAAATTCTTAGGCTCAGAGACTGCTCTGAAGTCTGTAGCAATTTTTCTAATAGGTCCTCTACTGTTACCTTAGAATTGTACGTGTTACAGACTCAAATATTCAGGTTTTCCACGTCCTTCCTATTATTTTTTTTTCCAGTGGCATAATTTATACAGTAACTTATAATGACAATTATCAATTTCCTGCAAGACCCATGTCTCAGTATTGTATACCTGAACAGACTAAGAAAGCAGTTTTTTGAAATGTGTTTCTGAAGTTGGTTTTCATATCCTCACCAAATAGCCATGCTTCATTTACTACACATAACCAAGAGCTCCTAGAGCATATCACAAAAGACAAATCACTTCAAAAAGGCAGACATGTTCACTTTCATGTCTCCAAAGCTTCACAAAATCGAGGTTTTCCACTGCTTCCAGGGAAGAGTGATGCCACAGTAGTCTTTGCCTTCATATAAGGGAACCTGAAAAGGTCTCCTGGATTTCAGCAATTTATAAAATCTCATCTTTGTCCTTTGTTTCCCCTCTCCTTCTCTGCCTTGAGTGAACATCAAATGTACCTGTGTAAACCCAGGCATTCCTTAAAATTGTTTGTAGAGTTAGAAGCATGTGCAACGTTGACCTCCACCTTAGGACATACTTATGTGAGTCCACATGCACCCTCAAAGGCACGTGCTGACAACTGAGGGCTTCACTCCCATTGCTGCTAGCCAGTAAAATCAGAAACAGGCACCTTACTTCTGAACTAGCAAGCACAAACCTACATATCTTCTTTCTGGATCTTGCATCAGACCAACGCAGCCTAAGAACTAAAGCTACAAAATGTTCTATTAAAAGAGAAAATAAATCTATCATCTGTGCTGTGTTTAGCCACTTGGTATCTCGTAGGGAGACACATCTTAGTCTTGAAAATGTTTTAATTCATTATAATCCCATTCAACATTTCACCTAAACACTTTTCATACCAAATGAACCCATTTCATACAGCTTCAGGCTTGTTGTTTGAATATACTCCCGATTCCTTCAAATTCAATCTGTTTATCCCCTTCAAAATAGATGCATATAAAGCTGTAACATGCCTGTATTTTAACACTGAACTGACCTTACCTTAGACTCACTCCTATGTCTATTCAATAACCTCTAGATTAATCACTAGAGGCAAGTTCTAAGAACTGACCTTGCAATTCATATTAAAAACTCCGAACCACATTTGAAGTCACACTTGTTCAGAGAAAACCCAATTGTTCTTCAAAAAGAAATTGCAAAAACATGAAATCATTTATAGTTAAGCCTGATGTTTTAAGAAAAAAACACAGAACCATCATTTTACTCCATTTTTACTTACCACTGCCTCCATATCTGTAATATTTGGTGGTGCATAGGTTGTTTGTACCATAAACTTGTGTTTACTCTTCTCATTTGGGTCATAGTCAAAAGGCTGCAGCATTACTGTTCCAAAGAAAAAAATAAAACCATGATTCTTCAGCTAATCACTACAGCAAGCATGTTATCCACTGTAGATTTATTCCTCATTGAACAGACACTGGAAGTTAAAATGCAAAGGCACTGTAGAAACAGGGACTGAGAGGTCAGAGTCTGGCGTAGCTGACATGAGTATTTCTGTAATTACTATAGGAAAAGACATTTCATATACAAATGTGAACAAATATATTCAGTAAAAGAGACAGAAAAAATTACATCTAAATACGTTTATGCGGGGGCAGACTTGCAACTTGATCTACCAGCGGATGAGGACTCAGTGAACTGGAGAGATTAATTATTTGGCAGAGTACATACACCTGTCTTCCACAGAATGGAAATTCCAGTTCAGTATATCTTTATATAAAATTAATAGAAGCAGTTTCAGAAAAATATAAGAAAAATTACATGGAGTCCTATAACAGGTATCTGTATATGTACCTATTTTACAGCAATGAAAAAGCTATAGCAGAGATATTGATATAGCTAGAAAAATGCAAAAGCAGAAGGAAAACCTGTAACAAGTAACAGTAACAAGCTGTGAAAGAAGAAGACTAACATGCCATATTATGAAAAAAACCCAACAACAAGCAATTGCTGTTAACAAGTTAATAACAAACAATACATGACAGGATAATAAATGGTAAATTTAGGGCATCAAGTTAAAGGAAAACAGCTCTTACCGAATCTGTATTTTTGGAAAAAAAAGGAATAAACATAGCTGAAGAAGATTACTTAATGATTCAAAATTGAAGAGTGACAAATGATTAAAAAATATCTGTGGACTTCCTTAAAATGACTGTCAAATCACATTTCCAACAATGAATTTAAAAAGTGGCTTGGCTCTGAATCAGCATGATGCACTAAACAGGATGAAGACAGCTAATGCTACCTCAACATTCAGTTTTGAACATAAGAGCTTCAGCCCACAGTATCCTATAGTTATTTCTCTCTGCACAACAATGTGAGAGAAATCTATTTTTAATTATATGAAAGATGATTCAGCACTGAAAACATTCAGTTGAGAGACTGATGAGATAAAGTGGGTCACTAGAAAAATAACCTGCACACTTATCTTAGCAAATGACCCAAAAGAAAATATATGCCTAAAAACAAAAAGACAAAGCTGACACTTTGGGGAAGAGAACTTAGTTCTGAAAAGCACTGTAGAGTCACTGTAACTAAAAAACTGCACTTGAAAACATCTCGAGGTCACTGTAGCTGAATAACTGCATGAGAATCCAGTAATACAGAAATAGGCGCATCAAAGACTTCCTGCTATGCCAACTGAAGAGTCGAGCAGTGTGATACCATTTCCCTTTATTGGTGATCCTGAAGCCACAATATTGTTTACAGCGCCAGTACTGACTCATTTAAGAAAGCAAAATATTTAAAGCTTTAAAAGGATGATTTGTAACTATGAAAACACACAGGATGTAATCCTTCAATCTATTCAATTCCCTGAAGAGAAAGTCCAGCAAGATCTTGATTGTGATATCAAACTACCCATTGGAAAGATCCCAGATGCCAGATCAAACACACAGCTAAGGCAAAATGGCTGTAAGTTGTAGTTGAAGATGGAAATAAAGAAGTTTTTGACTACTTGAATCTTAAACCAATTCTCAGTAAAATGATCCTTCATCCCTGAGTCAGTGAATAAGTACAAGAGTCCGGATGCTGGATTGCCCATGGTAAGCAATAATGAAGTTTTTAAAGGGCCCCATTCTACAGATCCTATTAGATTAGAAAACTCCTACAAGGAAAGTTACTCCAAGGTTTTAATCAAAGTTTTCTTGAGTTCTCCTTTGCATCATTTGAACATATCACCTGAAGAGAGTTCTCCAAGTTCTTTTAAACTTCCCAAAGGGTATAAGAATGTGAATCTGAAAAGCTCTGAGGATTGCTCCATTTCCCTTTTGCTTTGCTACTGAGGTCTCCAAGGGTTCTAAAATAATCAGCTTTCTAGACTTAGGAGATCTAGGAGTTCACACCTGTATTGCCTGTGATCTCTACAACCTGAATCCTCTTTATTCTAGAGATTCTACCTCAAAATGGTCAGGAGAATGACCTACAAAAATCATTTACCAAATGGGAAGACTAGTATCTAGTCTTCCCATTTTCTTGAGAAAAACAACTAGCTACAGTTGTAAACTAATTTTTTCTTAAATGCAATGAACTATGACATGTTACCTTTTAAGCACATCAGAGCAGCCAAGCAATGCTCTACTTCAGGATACAAAAATTGAATATAGTAGTCTGAAGCAAAGGTACTGCCCATTTTCAACTTGCTTTTCCTCCTTTCAGAGAGCCACATCTCTTGTCACATAAATGTGACAAAGGCATGTATTTCTATATGGGGGATTTTTTCATGTATCACTGCAACTCAACAGCAAGTTGCCATCACACTAATGAAGGCAATCGTTTTTATTTAAAAAAAAAAAAAAGTTTAAAAAAACTGACATACTTCAAACAGTCTTTAAGATCAAGCATTAGGGAACTGCATTAAAGGCCTTAAAAACACTTAACCTACAACTGCATATATTTGTTTTTACCTGAAACAATTACAGATGATCCTGGGTCAATAATTCCACTGTTTGGCCTCACACAGTATCGACGAGGTGCTGTGGTCTTCACTTTGAAGCATACTTTTCTATCTGATGGATTTCGTAGTTTAAGATTTGTAGTTACTACATCTGTAAAGGGACCTGAAAAAAACGTTGGTCTTTTTAAAATATACATGTATCTCTGGAGAAGAAACCTGTTTATATAGTACAAGTAACTCTTAAAATATATCTTGTTGTCAATAAACCTCTAAAAGCAGGTTAAATCATACACCTGTTAGTCACACACACTGTGTTACATGCAAAGAGTGCTCTATCACCTCAGTTATAACAATATACATTACAGCAATCAACAACTCTGAAATAGTACAACAGACTCAAGCTGCTGGCACAGGTGGTTCATATATGCATATGCTAACTTTACCAAATCACTCGTAATACTTGAAATACCTAGAAGGTACTGCTCATATGCAAAAGTAAATTTTGCTGAATTTTTCTTTAGGAATAGAAGCAACACATTCTTTGGAACTCTTTCAATTGTTTAAGGAAAGAAAACACTGAGACTAAAATATAGTTGCTGCTCTTGAGATTTCAACTTCTGCTGGCTTCTGAGCTCCTACACACTTAACAGAACAAGGCATCAATCTTCTCTTTTAAACTCAAAATAAGCAAGATGATACTCTGTTTATGCATGTACTCTAACTGATCCCCAGAAGAGCAAGTTGTAGTTGCTATATTTATGTATTCAATCCCATATACTATCTAAAATGTATTTATGTTAAACCTTCAGGAGAGGAATTCCTTCCAAGACTGGACAAGACCTGGACAAGAGGCATAATTTCAATATCAAACTGCAAAAACATATCTTCCAACAGAAATCACCTTCATGCAATGCCACACAGTAACAGCACAAAAAATAAGGTTCACAGCATTCTGAGTCACTGTAATCTACCTTATGCCTGTGTTATCTGAAAGCAAGACTGCAAAGGCTCTAGAAAAAAGGTATTTCATATGAACACGAAATTTATTCAAAAATATTCCATGTACACTAACTTTTAAGAACCTTTTTTACAGTTCTTTAAAATTACTATGAAATAGTTTTTAGCAGTATTGAAAACACAACAACTTTTCCATTAAAAAAATACAAAGAAAGCAAACTTCACATTAAATTGGATGAAAAATGTAAGTGAAATGAGTAAGTGGTAAGGTACAACAAAAACACTAATTGCATGAGACATAGGAAGTCAATTATTTTCTGAACACCTTATTCCACAGAGGTGTCTGCACTTCTCTGAAGGAAATAGCTCTGCCCATTATCAAACACGTTACTACACTAGAGGGCTCGCTATTTGACTGATGCCTTTGTTTCTACAACTCATTCCAAATACTTGATTTTGAGAGAGCATTAAACAGTCTTAACACAAAGCATCAAGATACAAATACATAAAGACTAAAAAGAGAATTACTGAGAACGAGAATACTGAGATGTAGATGAAGATACATGCGAGCTAGGTTTACATTCAGTAAGGTTCTTTTGGCAAAATAGGAACTGGTATTATTTGTCTGAAACTTCACTTCTGATTTGACTTTATATGGTGGATGAAATAAGTCATCCTGTCAATCAGGCAAATTTGACACAGCCCCCAAGATTTACAAAATTACTTGAAAGTTTCCTGCCACTCATCTCTTGATGGTTCTTGCAGGATCCAGAGGTTTTTACTTACAGACGGAGATCCAAAAATAACTCCCATCACCCATACCACAAACTGAACAAAAATCAGGCAGCTGAATACTCTTCTCACTCTAAGACTGGTGATACACTCATAACACACCAGACATTTATTTTTTTTCAAGCTACACACACATTTTTGAGGAAGTTATTCAGGGAGTTTTACTAACAACCACCTAAACTATTAGTCATCTAATAACCACTGCTCTTGCAGTGCCCAGAGGCAAACAGTATCTTGAATCTGGCTTTCAAACTTGTGGGTTGCTTTTTTTTTAATTGCAATTCCAGGCAACCTCAGGAACTCTGCTTCTCAATCTTCTCAACTACTTTTACTAAGGACACTCTGCACAAAGGAAAAAAAAATACACAGTTCAGAGGCTCATTTTGAAAAGCAGAGTCATCAAGAAAAGGAGCTATACTATTCAAAACCAGCTTGTTTCAAGACAAAGCAACAGTGAATTTATAAATTGATGATAAATTGGTTTTTAAACTAAAATAAAAGATGTTCTGTTTCTTTTGAGACATGAAAGGTCTCCTCATGCCTGCCTTTATAAAGTGTGCAATAATGAGATAGGATTCAAAATATTCTTCAAATTACTCTGGTATTTACTGTCAGTTTCAATATCTCAGATAATTAAAAGAAATCTGCTTTTCTTTCCCAGGTACATGAATGCAGTGACCTCCTTTGCATTTCCTGGATACTTCACAAAAAAAAAGCTTTTAGCTCGGGGACATTTCTTAGAATCAGAAATTTCTTTCAGAGGTGACTGAAATCCTTTTCAAGGTCTAGAGGATGCTTATGACAGCTTTATATTTCACCTGCTTTCTAAAAGCTTTAAAGAAAATAGCTGTATAAGGCCTATCAAGACTTGCAACCACCAGATTTAATAAATAGGTGGTAGCAAATTCATACACAAAGGGAAAAGATGACTGAATTTCACTGTTCCTCTAGAACCCAGCTGTTTGGTAGTTTAGTGACATGCCAACAGCATGGATCTGAGCAGGGACAGGCAGGAACAGATAGAATATTAAATCGGAAAAAGAAATCTTTCTTTTCTTATTACCTTTCAGAGGAGCCACATGATCTAAATTAGCATGACATACCCTTCAAAAAGGAAACTGCAACACCTGAAGAAGATTCTGGAGTTCACTATTACACAAACATAAGCACCACTACCTTTGGAGGAGTGGGGAAATGAAGTACAAGCTGGCAGTAACAGCCTAAGTGCAAAAGCCTAAACTATGGCTATTCTTGAGGAAAAACGTGGGGCAGGGGCAGAAAAACCAGGAAGGAGAAACGTTTTGGATCATACTACACATACTGCATGTAAAAAAGGAAAAGAACTGGCAAAGATGGATACAAACATTCTGCACATGCATCAAAATAGACAAATGCACACCCACTTCACCTCAGTAAACATTCAGCTACACCAGGGCAGCATTATAATCTCAAAAATAGCATCTCACCTGCTGCTTGCATGACACTCAGGTCCAAGCAGGTTTTTATTTAGGCACTTAAACCTCAAACAGGCTTATGTCTAACTGTACACACAGAAGCTGTGGTAATTCAATAAAATCCTCAGGCTATATACCAATGTAACATGATGTCTAATGACAAGAGGTCATTGCTTTAGAAACCTGTAATCTCAACCTAATAATCTCTGGAAGTCAAGAGTTACTTTAGAGGGGATGGTGAGTTCAACAACTCTCTTAGTAGTGTAAATTCAAGACACCAATTACAACATCTTCCTGGAATGAAAGTTGTGAGAACGCCAGTTTGTTCCAACTGATTTAGACTGGAGCAATGACAATTCATGCCACAAGTTTTCCTGTCACTTTTAACTTATGAGGGCCTTAGAAAAGATGGACAGACACCTGCCTAATCACATTGAGAAATACCAGACATATCAAAAAACTTTATGTGCTGAGTTTCTATTTCAGCTATCTTGCAGTGCAGTCACCACAACATTAATGCCAGGGTTGCCTCTGGCAACTACACAGCTTGGACTACAGCAACTAGTGGGCAGGAAGAAATGCCACAGATTCTGCAGAGCCAGTTTCTACTGCTTAAACACAGTGTCAAGTTTCCCAGCTTGCACAAGCTTGCCAGTTATGCTGCAGTAAAACCAAAATATACGTATTACTGGACAGGTAGGACCTGTACAGAGATCCTTTTCATCAGTGGTGCCATTTTCACTTCAGATTCAGGTGTCCTTCACTGTCCCAGCTTCAAACCCATTCTTCTACCAGCTGAGATGGTCAAACATCAGGGAAAAAATTATGATGTGAACATGCCTTGCTAGTGTGAGAAGGAAGAGCTTAGACAAACCTCCAAAGGCTGTGGTACCCCTTGGGAAAGGTGAGAGACCCATATCAGTACTTCCAGTTGTTGGCAGTACAGAGCAACCAAAGCACTTCTGAGAAGGGGGTAGGTTTGGTCAGCAAGAAGCTCCATTCAAAATTAGTAAGGCTGTCAAAATGTACACAAAAAGCCTGCCATAAAATACCATCTCTACCTAAAATTGGATAAGAAGAAATTACAGTTTTATTAAATTACACAAAATCTTTGATAATTATAAGGCAGATTGCTTGTAGAGTTGTACAAAAATGAGCATGCATTATTAAACAAAATCAACAGCATTTTATGAAACAGCTTAAGTGTTAAGCATATTGCCCTCTTCAATTTAAGACAATGAACTGTAGCTGTTGCAAATGCCAATATCTAAGCTGACTCTGCCAGAAAACACTCTGGTTCATGCATTGAATTAAAGTTTATTTACGATGTAAACTGGCACAGCACAGTGATACATTCAGCCGCACCTAGAAACAATGTAAAAAAAGTACCCAGACTGGCAAAAGGAAACCAAACTCCTCAAAATGTGTTACAGTATTAACTTCAAAAATTAGGGGGATTATATGCTTTAAGTGGAATGCTGTTTTTTCACAGTTGTTGCATCACTTTTCAATTTCCAAGAGCACTTGAAACATACACAACACTTCAAGACACCATTACTGAAACTAATGCAGAAAGGCTAGTTTTCTTTGGGTGCACAATAAAGTCAGGTTGGGCAGACAAAGAAAAATTGCTTACTGCATTTGACAGTTTGAGTCCTAATGAATGAGAAATGAGTTCAAGTCAGCAGAATAAAAACTAATAGTGAAATTGTAAACCAAGCAAGATAAATTTTGAGACTAAGTAAACTGATTTTTCAGATAGACCTGAGAGGAACAGAGTAAGATCTCCAGCAACTCATTCTGTCAGAATCAAGTGTAACAATGGAGTAAAGAAAGAATAAGTTAAAATTAACAAAGCATTTGTATGATGTAATATAGAATTTTTTACTTAGGCCAAAATTTAATTGTTTTTCTTTCCCATCATTTGACATATCAATCACAGAATGGTTGTGGCTGGAAGGGACCTCTGGAGGTCATCTGGGCCAAACTCCCTGCTCAAGCAGGGAATACCCAGAGCCAGCTGCCCAGCACCATGGCTAGGAAGCTTCTGAATATATATCCAAGGACAGACACTCTACAGCCTCACCAGACAACCTGTGCCACTGCTTGATCACCCTCACAGTAAAAATGTGTTTTCTCATGTTCAGAGGAAAGCTCCCGTGTTTCACCATGTGCCCATTGCCTCTGGTCTTGTCATGGGCACCCACCTTCATCTTCTCTGCACCCTCCCTTCAGGTATTTTTATACATCAATAAGATTCTCCCAAGCCTTCAGTTTCCCAGGCTGGAATAGCCCCAGCCCTCACAGCCTTTCCTCACAGGAGAGGTGCTCCAGTCCAACATCTTTGTGGCCCTTCCCTGGACTCTCTCCATTATGTCAGTGTCTCTCCTATTCTGGGGGGCCAGAACTGGACGCTGCACTCCAGCTGTGGCCTCACCAGTGCTGAACAGAGGGGAAGGATCACCTCCCCCGACCTGCTGGCAACACTCCTCCTAATGCAGCCTGGGACACCATAAGGCTTCTTTGCAGCTAGGGCACATTGCTGGCTCATGATCAGCTTGGTGGCCACCAGCACGCCAAGGGCCATTTCTGCAAAGCCGCTTTCCCAGATGGTCAGATCCCAGCCTGCACTTGGATGGTTGTTCCTCTCCAGCTGCAGGACTCTGCACTTTTTGTTGAACTTCACAAGGTTCCTGTCAGCTTGTTTGTCCACCTGCCAGCTCCCTCAGCACTCATGTATGCACTCCACCAGGGTCCTTGGACTTACTATGTCTAGCTTACTTAAGTATTCCTTGACCAGATCATCTTCCACCGGAGGTACTGAAGGAAAGACATCTAAAAATGAGAAATACTTGTGTTCTGTAGCAAGTCAAAACTACCTTGACTGTTAGATAAGCAAATTAATCTTAAAATATACACAAAGCACTTTATTGCTCAAAATTGAATTTTATAGTACTTTCTGAAAAAAGCATAGGTGACATAGCTGACACAAAAGAGAGTTTTAAGAAATTAATATTCAGACCTCTATAAAAAAAATCTGAAGAGAATATATAACATGCATTGCCAACGAACATAAATAACTCCTTCCTCTTGAAATACCAGAACCATGACCATTCAAATACCTTCTCCAACTGTAAGAATAATCCCAACTCTAACAAATCACCTACATTAAAATTATTCATGGTCTATGAACCATAATAGCTCGGGTTTCATGGATTAATACTTAAACATGGATATGAATTATCAGGAATAATCAGTGGACGAAGGCAAGAGATTAATAATACCTACAAATAACCATGGCTCTCACGGAGATATTAATATATTAGAACAGCATTACAGAATCTTTCACTTCTTACTCTACCTTGGCACTTGAGAAATAGTTATGTTTTATCATCAACCTGCATGTAAAATATAGACTGCAAAACAGGCTTTATAAGAAAGCTGACACACCTCAATGTCCACAATTCCTGAGGGCTGATTCTAGGCTACCACTGTTTACAAGGGGTATCATCAGATTTTAGTTGATCTTCCCCTCGATGACATGCTGTCAGCATTCATGCTGCTGATGTGTCTATCATAGACTTTTCTTTCTAAAAAATGCTGAGACAAAGCCCATTTTTTAATCCTAAAATAGCTCATCTTCCTCTGTCAAAGGGGCAGTGCCTGCATATGGCTACACAGCTTATTAGAGGTGCTTGTGCAGACGCTGGCACGCATGCTTTACTGGGGGCTGGTGTAAGAGAAATGGGAGCTGAAACCTTTTGCCTGCCATTCTGACACAGAAAAGACAAAAATACAACACAGTGACATTTCAAAGCAGACAAAACATTTCTTTACGTATTTTTCCTGGATCAAAACTTCTTATTCACTCCAGTTTGTGACTGAAATGTTGTTAGTAGTCAAGAAACCACAGTAAAAATGCAGTAAGCCTCTATCTCAAGGGTAAAGTGCAGCAACAGATCATTACCAGGAATTCTGGTAAAGAGAACATTATCTTCTTTACATATTAGATAAAATACAGACTAAATGGAGATTGTCCTGCATTTAATGTTAAATATGGGCAATGGTTTCTTTAGCCTTAACAACAACAAACCACCACTAGTAATAAGATGGTATAACATGGAATAACTTAATCCAAAGATATTACTGCTGGTATTTAGCTTAAGCATTAAAATCTAGCAGTCTAGGCCCAAGCCAGTTATATACGTCTATTCTTGATATTTTTCCCACTGAAAGAGTGCCATTACTAAAGAATTGTCTGGTTACTAACATCAAAGGGATGCTTGTAACTTAAACTTAACGTCCATAGTATTCTGAATTTCTTACTTGCAATTTAGCTTTACTTGATTACATTGTTATTCTTGCCAAAGACACATTAAGAGCACACTGAAATTGGTAGCTCTTAATTCTACTAGGATAAAGTCTTCAGAATCTAACCATAAAGTATTATTCATACCAAAGCACTGCTGAAATATTAAGAACAGTAGAAATATTTCAATGGTGCTAAACTTGAACATTTAAACCATCGAATTAATCCCCTGAAGTCCTGAAGCACCTAATATATACACACAATCTTTCAGTACAGATTTAGTTCAATAAGGACTACGTTATAAACCTCTCCTGCTGGAGGAACTATTCTCTTTGCTTGCATAAGGTAGGATAACTAATGAGTTTGGTATTTAGAGAGGTTCTTAGAGTTCCAGAATACCAGCATATTTGATCAACGGAAGTAAAAAACCAATTAACTTTTCCTTTTTCTTTTAAACTTGCTTTGTATTTAACCTGCTATAGCTTACAAATGGTTTCAGTGATGCTGAAAAGTTCAGATCTGCTGTTTAAAATATTCAAATATTCAGCAGCTTAAAATCCATATGCATGGTCATATAAGAAATCTCCCATTGGATACACCTAACTGATTTGCATTCCAACATACAAGACACTCTTCAAACTCTATAGCCGTAATCAGAACACTTGTAATCATCTCAGATGACAGCTGTAGTGGCACATAGAAAATCAGTCTTCCCACAGAAGACCTGATCAAAAGCTGTTACCTTGCACTTTTCCCAATGCGCTCCAAGAACTGGGTATCAGAGGCCAGACACAAACACTGAACAGACCACCTAAGCTCTTGTGGCTCTTTGCAAGCAGTATCCCACCAGTGTAACAAAGTAACTTTAAAAATCAGTCCAATTCAGAGATCTCCCAGCACGGACAAAAGCCCAAAACATTCTTTAAAAAAGAAGAAGAAAAAGGAAAAAAAAAAAAAAAAAAAAAAAAAAAAAAAAAAAAAAAAAAAAAAAAAAAAAAAAAAAAAAAAAAANACAAAAAAACCAAAACACAACAACAGTTTTAGCTGTTGGACTGCCACATGGTATCCAACCTCAGCACATAACACAGAGCCTGGTCAAAACAGACACATACCAGACATTAGCATCTCCTAGACAGGTCTAGCTGACACTGGACTGCCTTCCAGACACACCAACAGCTCACCACAGTTTCAGGGCGACTTTTCAGTCTCTGGAAGCACAAGCTACAGGTCTCCATTTCCCACTGAAAGCCAAGTACAGTCATTTCCTACAGTCACTCAGGTAAACAAACACCTGCTTCAAGTAGAAGTTGCATTTAGTCGGTCCTGTTGATCAGACAGGACGACAAACTCTACTTCCTCATCCACTTCACATCCCAGTACTGAGCTGAGCTAAGGCAGCCACACTTCTCAGGACCAGTCAGGTCACTTCTACAGAAGCAGCTGGAGTTCCAACCCGAGCTATAACATGGAAGGTGTCTGGTAGATGCCTAGCGGACATTCAAATTAAAAAAAAAACAAACGGTTTTTACTTTCAGTGAGTCTATTACATATAGAGGCCTTATTAGCATCATAGCGTTGAATAAGAGAAAATGTTAAATTAACATCATATCCCTACGAACTAGAATTACTAAGTTTACTTACATATGGAGCAGTTACTCCTATGTATATGATTTTTAAATTCATGGATATCCCATTTTACAAAGAAAAAAATTAAACATATCTCAGTCAAGCTATTCTAATGTCTTGGAATGTAACACAACATAACTGCTCTAACTTAAGTACATAATTGTGTCCCATTAATGTCCAAACAAACTTTCAAGAACATTGTAAATTCATGACCTAGGAGAAGCTTCCTGAAGTCCCCATGAAACTAATAATTTTGTGAGATGGTATCTGATGAATTTAAAACTATTTTTGCCCACATAATTTTTAGAAGGTTGGTTCAGACTGATATGATTCACATTCAGCTAGTTTCTAATGATCTAAATGCATTCATAGTCACTTGATGCAAATCCATTTTTCCACCAATCCTATCCTTCAGTCTAGATAGATTTTCTTTACCCTAGTGCTTACCTTGCTGATATATTTATAGATAGCAATCAGATCCTCTTTCAGTCTTCATTTTGCTAAGATTAACAAGCTAAAGCTATTCTACTTCATTTGTGTTAATAAAGGTTTCTTTGCACCATTCCCATTTGGGTTCATTTTATCTGACTAGGTGTTGCCAGGGATGCACTGAGATGAAGCTTCATCAAAGCCAAAAACCTCAACATTAGTACTTCCCCCACTACAAAATTACAGTCGTGTATTTATTTGCCCCATTTCATGACTTGTCACATTCACAATAAACCCATGATAAAGTACTAGTCACTAGTTTTACTTCTTTTTCATCACTTCTAGGAAAATGTTGTATTATTAGCACACTTGAGAATTTTTTTTGCATTCATCACATCTCCTAACCTTGCATTACCACTGAGCTGTACCAGCACACTCCCACCTATACCAAGGTCATTAAGGAACAATGGAACAGACCCTTCTGGAAGATATAACAAAATGTATCAACGATAAGGAGTCAGTGACAGCCAACATGGCTTTATCAGTCATGCCTGACTAATCTAGTGGTCTTCTATGGTGGGCATCAATGGACAAGGGAAAAGCTCCACATGTCACCTGCTAAGACACCTGTACAGCCTTTAATATGGTCCCCCTCAACATTCTTATCCCTAAATTGGAGAGATATTGGATTGATGCATGGACTATTAGATGGACAAGGAATTGTCTGGGTGGTTGTGTTCAAAGAGTTCCCGTCAATGCCTGAATGTTCAAGTGAAAACCAGCACCAAGTGGTATCCGTATCCCTCAGGGATCCATACTGGGACCCATATTATTCAATGTCTTCATCAGTGACATGGACAGTGGAAGTGACATCACCCTCAGCAAGTTTGCACGTGACACCAAGAGAGTGATGCAGTGGATTCACTGGAGGGAAGGGATGCCATGCACAGGGACCTTGACAGGAGTGATGGGTGGCCCCATGGAAATCTCATGAGGTTCAACAAGGCCAGATGCAAGGTCCTGCACATGGGTCAGGGCAATCCCCAGTATCACAGATAGAGAAGCTCTCAGATAAGATTGTCACATTGTACCTGGGACGCTGCATTTTATTCCATGTTCCATCTACCTCCATGTCTTTAAGCATTCTTTCCTCTAAGGCTTTGCTTACTATTGAGGCCAGACCAATTCAAGCATTGAAGCATCAGATTAAGATTTTACTCCAAGACCACATTTAGAGAAACAAAGGGGAGAAAAATTCTGATTTGGCTATTTTTTTAAATTTCAGGCAAACACTTACTTTTCTTTTTATTTTCTTCCTCTTCCATGTTATTAAACACATGAAGTCCTACACCACAATAATATTTATCAAACTATCTTAATTCACAAGATCTTGTTCATATAGGAATAAACTGAAAATATCTATTTTAATTTACATAATCATGTAGTTCTAAATACTTTCAAATACTAAAATGAAATATGACATCTACATTGCTAAATAATTTTAAATGCCAGAAAATAACTTTATGCTATACAAAACAACACTAAAAGGCAAGAGAAGCTAGAGGCCAAGATACCCATGCCCCAGGTAAACTCTTACCACCTTAAGAAAAACAAAGATAGTAAAATTCTAACTTTTGTTCATGCATTTTTATTTTCAACAATAGCACATCAGAAATTATCTCAGTAGAATCATTTTGTTCATTTTTTTTTTTTTAAATAGATTAGCTTACACTCACTTATCAGGTTCATCTGACACCACAAGCCTTGTAAAGTGACAACTTCCAAACTGGAAAATGTAATATTTATCTAATTAGTCAGGGTTAGTTTTCCAATTTTAATACAGCAAGTTCTCTTCAGAAACCTTTTCTACCTGAATTTATGACTTCTAAGAGGAGCATGTAAAACCCTTTAGTGACTGATGGTCACAAAGACCTAGTTAACAAACATCTCCCAAAGACGAAGTTGGTCACAAAATAAAACGTTTACAAGCCATAGTCAAGCCAAAACAGGAACAATTAATATTTCCCCAATGGACAGTTGGTGCACTAAATATTCAGAACTATTTTCTGATGCAATAAAACAGCTCCTCTCAATCCCCTCAAACTTTCTACTTTTCAACCTGGCCTTGAACAACAATACACTGTTCATGCATAATACAGAATGTTTTTATAATATTAATAAAAATGTCTTGTGGTGATCTAGAACACCTCCTTATGCTATCAACAAGCAGCATGAGTAGGCACTTTATGGTAATTACAATGCAAAGGTGAAGCTTTTATACCAATAATCATTGGTACACACTAGAAGAACAAGATGTGAGGTTTGGATAGTGTTTCACTGTTTAGTGAAGCAACAGCAATATTAAGTAAAACAGAACCCTATAAATTTCAGGTAAAGGACAAAACTTCTAAATCTTCACTGCTGTATACCTCTATCATCACAGAAAAATATCCCATTACTGAATCTAAAACAAATGACAAACTAGTTCTGCCAAAATATAATCTAACACTATAATACACCTGACTTCACAGATCAATATAACTCCCCTTTTACAAGGCAGTTTTAAACGCAGTCTAACACAGTGGTAGAGACAGTTGTATAACACAATACCACCTCATAAGCAACACCAGGTAAAAAACATTATCTTCCTTTTTCTTCCTCAACAAATCATCCTGTGCTTCAATTTTCATTAATACATATAATTTAAAGAAATTAAAATACTAACAAATACTGCATTTGAGCCATGAAACAATGGATAGAAGTATACATATAGGAAGAGCAAACAATGCCAAGAATTGCTCTTGTATTTAAAAGAAAAAAAAATTCAGACTATGTGTTGAATACTGAGTCATTTTATTGCCATTACACAATTCTCAGTCAGCAAAAATATTAACTTAAATGGAACTATTTCAAAGTATCAAAAAGTCACAACTATATTAGTAATCAACCAGTTTTTCTCCCTCTACACTCCCACTGTTTAGCTTCAAAAATGTTCCTGAATGAAGATACCAGAAAATTGACATCACAACCACCTTTTTTTAACCTATCTTAGAAAACTGGGACATCACAAATTTTCTGGTACTTTGAAGAGAGTGAAAACAGATATAAAATTTGACATAATCAAGATACACACGAGTAAGGCAGTAAGATCACATCTGAGGACTTCAAATCCTGCCTACACCAAAAGGCATCCTAGGCCAATTCTGGCAACAGACCTTGAGGGCAGGGGATGCATTTAACATTGAGCTATTTTTGCCTTTAAATTCCACCTTCTTGATTTGCAGCAACACACAGCCGGTGGCGTTCAGTGTTACCAACAGCAGTGTAATGATTACAAAATAATCTACAGCAATATTTTTGTATTATTTAAAAGGTTGTCGAAATCTGCATTTCAGAATAAGCTGCAATACTTGAGTGAAGTGCTCTCTACCTCCCATGAAAATTCATTTGAACGTACACCAGCTGATAGTTGATTTTATACACTGACAATTCTGGACCATGATTCAGATCAACAATCAGAAATTGAACATCTTCTGTTATACTGATCTCTCCTGGTAACTCAACCCATCAAAAAGAAAACTTACAGACACATTCCAAATTTTATTTTAGTCTGCTAAAGAGTAGCTCATTATTTTGAGATGTTTACAAAGGTAACCTAACTGGACTTCACACAAGCAAGAATTTCAATAAAGGATATCAATTTAGAATATTCAGACATTTTTATAATATTGTGTTGCTAGTCAGACACCTCTGAATCACACGAAATTCAAATTCTGAACACTGTCTACTAATCTTCCAAAGCTCATCAAATCAACTCCTGTTGATTTTCAATTAGGTGTTGCAGAAGCATGTCTTATGACTGATTTAAACATTTGGCACAGGTTTTTGAAGTTTTTCTTAAAAAAGGACAATGATCCAAGACCAACTTAAGTCCATGTTACTTAAAATTGCAAAACTGGCTTCTTTGGCTTAAGGAAGAAGGAGTTTCTATAAAAATGTGACAAATTTTCGAATTTATAATTTCAAATGTTGCTATTAAACTACAAGACTGCTTACAAAAAATAAAGAATTTAAAAACCATATTTACTCACAGGGAACCAACTCTAGATTCCCATGATCTTTACTAAACTAGAGCTACTGACAACAATTACATGTATGAGTCACGTGAAGAAGACACCAGTAAGAAGCATGTGTTTTGATTCTTCCTATCCAGTCCTAAATAAACTCCAATAACTTCAGATTTGAGAAGTTAAACAAAATACATCAGAACACAAAAGAAAGCCAACCTACAGGATCAATATGGCTGAAGAACCTGGGCACAAGAACCACGAGGCAAATTCTCAGTGCTCCATACTGAGTGTCTGAAAGTGGTATTACGTAGTTTATCAGAGGCCTCTTGGTTTCATCACTTTTAAGTACAACTTTTCTCCTTGTCACATTTGCAGAACACTATGAAAAGTACTTATTTGTTTTGTGGTTTTTCTTAGATATTCCTGATAGTTTCAGAATCCAAAGAAACTTACCTACTATAGGGGGACAGAGAGAATTAACCATGACCCAAACACTACTAATGACTGAAATTTCTAGGACTACAAAGCACTATAAAAGCAGGATTGCAATCTTGGACATCGAGAGAAATATGTAATGTGTTAGCTACTATAGGACGTGTTCTTTAGAACTTCGCTTGAATTGTGCTGAATAAAATTCAAGGCTAAATGTATTACAGACCTTATTTTTGCTGACAGAGTAAATTAGATTATATTAGTAATAAAAAAAAAAAAGCAGTTTCATCAGGAAGTGATGAATTTAAAGCCTTGTTAACAACTCCTTAAGATAAGTACTACATATCTTTTAAGTGAAATAGTTGTTTGTGTAGGGGCACACTATCACATTTCACTGTTACCCTAAAGGTTAGCAAATCCATTATAACTTCCTGAGGCAAGAAAATCAGTAAAACTTTGTTCAATTTAAATGTTTAGACTTAAACTGGATCTCTGTTACATATGCATCAACAGTATTAATAATACTATCAATAATACTAATGGATGATTGTACCAATAAAATAACTTCAAATAACCTACTGCACTGAAAAAAATTTATACTTTTATTCTTTTAACAAAGTTTTATGCATTTTCTACACTACGCCACATTTATTCTGAGTCATATATTCTCTTTCTTACTAACCAATTACTTCTTAAAAGGTGACACTAAGAATTCCCTACTGCCAATATTGTATTCTTCAACACAGTACTTTAGAACTGGGTTCATTTGTGGCCCACAAACCTTTTTAAACACCTTTAAATAATAAGCAGCTAGAAAATATTTATTGAGAGTGCACTCGATGCTCTCTCAATTGATAGCACTTTCTACAGTATATTACTGCAACAGTACAGTAATAGAGAGTGCTGCAGTCTCATTATGTTTCATATTTTGTTTTTGCTTAGTCTGCTCTACAGAAATTTTCCTAATATATGCATCAGCTTGAAACCAAAGTTTATGCCTAAAGAATACACATTTCATGCTCCAGGTGCATAAACACACAGCACAATAAAGATCACTGACTGACAACAGCTTCACATAGACAGAATTTCTAATCTAGTATTTATTCTATCAACACACTGTTTCATATCACACCAATACGGCTTAGTTCCAGCTCAAAGACATCTCAACATTTGCAGGCTTTGAATTAGACACAGTAGTTTTTTAATTTAAAAAAAAATGAAAATCACGCATTTTCCTCCAACCTGTTCTTGCAGTAAGAACACAGCATACTGAAATGTGAGTGCAGCCAGACCGGCAGCATTTCAACAATACAAAACCCAAGTGAAAATGCGAAGTTCCTGCAACGGTTTTGACTCTGTGTATGACAGTGCAATTTAAAAAATTTTAGAACTGAAACTATCAAGAAATTAATATGCATAATTAGACAGATGTTGGTGTTTAATTGATTTGATGGATCAATAAAACAAATATAGTTTGCTAATTTATCTAAATGCTAGGCCAGACCAAAGGTATTTTGGAGAAATACAGTGTTCTTTTCTAACACAAACATTCATTTGTTCTAGTTGTCCATTTTAAGACTTTTACAACATCATAAATTCCACTCTGTCCTCTAAAACAATGAAAAATTAGCCCACTAAAAGTGGAAAACAGAAGCATGCACAGGATTAGGCACATACATGTGCTGACACCAGTCGCAACATTTAAAAAAGGACGTTCACACCATATTAACTGCTTTAAAAAAAAAATTCTAATACTGATGATTCCAAATCCGAAAGGTTCTGAGATTTTTCTCAATGCCCCTTACAGGTATAAGATATCATCACAAAAACTACATGTTCTGACACGACTGTCTTTATGCCTTTGCCTTTTAACGATCACTCATTTCTGACAGAGCCTTTCCTTTCACAAGAAAACCACAGGCACACACGATACCAGCACTAGCTGGGACCTATTTTGACAGCAGCACGTCAGCGGTCACAGCCATGCGGTCGGCACGCAACACGCAGCGCACATGAAACTTCCGAAAGGCACGCATTCCTTTTCCCTCATTCCCAGGGAAGAGGCGAGCTCGTTGTTTACGTTCCGATAGCCTGCCTGAGACATGACAGCTTTGGGGAAAGGGTGGGGAGCCCTTTGCCGGGCTGGGATGCACCCGGCCGAGAGCGCGGGTGCAGGGCAGTGATGGTGCATAGCCAGCCCCGCGCGGACACCGGGGCCCCAACGTCTGAGCGGAAAAGTGGGACAAGGCCAGACGTGAGGGCAGCCTCGTGAAACTTGGAACCCCGTAATGCTTCCACCGCACGCTCCAGGGCCTCTCCTGCCCGCTGCTGCCAGAGGGAGCCCGCACCGCCAGCGACCGGAGAGCGACAGCCGCGTCCCCGGGCGCCGCTGCTCCGGGGCTGGGCCTACGAGCGCAGCCGTGACACGGCGGGGCGGGCGGGGGCCGGGGCAGCGAGGGGGCGGCCGATCACACCCGGCACCGCGGATCCCCGCGGGATCCCAAGATGGCGGCGACCGATCCCGCT
>WEKY01047140.1:181260-211817 GCA_013390045.1 Picathartes gymnocephalus
TGCTGCGCGCCCCCAAGCGCGGCCCCGCGCCCTCCCCGCCCCGGCAGCACCGCCCCCTGCGCGGGCACGACGGCGGCGGCGCGCTCTCCCCCTGCCTTCCTTGTGCGCATGCGCCCGCGTGCCGCAGGGTCATCCCGCACACACACGGAGTCGCCGGGATAGACAGGGATACAGAAACACACGGACAGACACACGTACACACACCCTTCCGTCCCGCGCTGCCGGCTAGAGCGAGTCAGAGTTCCAGAATCAGTTGGGTTGGAAAAGAGCTCCGAGATCGTCGGGTCCAACCTATGACCGGACACCACCCTGGAAGGTAGATCAGATCACGGCACTCAGTGCCACATCCAGTCTTTCTTTAAATGTCTCCAGGGTTCGTGACTCCACCACCTCCCTAGGCATCACATTCCAATACCTAATCACCCTTTCTGTGAAGAAATTAGTCCTAATGTCCAACCTAAACCTCTCCTGGCGGAAGTTGAGGTTTTGTACTCTCATCCTATTGCTAATTGCCTTGGAGAAGGGACCGACCCCCACCTGGCCGCACCTCCTTTCAGGCAGTTGTAGAGAGAAATATGAACCCCCCTGAGCCGCCTCTTCTCCATGCTAAACACCCTCAGCTCCCTCAGCCGCTCCTTACAGGACATGTCCGTCAGACCCTTCACCAGCATCGTTGCTTTAATGCGGACACGCTCCAGCACCTCAATGTCTTTCCTGAATTGCAGGGCCCAGAATTGCACACAGTTCTCAAGTGCAGTCTCACCAATGCTATATACAGGGGGAAGATCACTGCCCTCGTCCTGCTGGCCACATTATGCCTGATAAAGGCCAGGATGCCATTGGCCTTCATGGCCACCTAGACACATGCTGGCTCATGTTCAGCTGTTGTGGACCAGCATCCCCAGACCCCTTTCTGCTGAGCGCCTTTCCAGCCAGTCGCCTCCCAGCCGGTAGCGCTGCAGGGGTTGGTATGATACAAGTGCAGGACCCGGCTCTTGGTATTGTTGAACCTCACACCATTGGTCTCGGCTCATCGATCCAGTCTGTCTTCCGGCTCGGCTCGGCTCGGCTCGGCCCGGTCCGGTCCGGTCCGGTCACCACAAGCAGCGGTGGCTGGAGCGAAGCGGGGAGAAGCGGCACCCCCGCTCCCTGCCCTCCCAAGCACACACATAGTGCGGGCGGGAGCGGGAAGACTGCCGCTGGCTCCGCGCTTTGGGCAGCCGCGCCGAGGGAACTACAACTCCCGGCATGCCACGCGGCGGGCGCGGGGGCTGCCGGGAATTGTAGTCTTGGGAAGGACACGAGCGGGCACCTTTCCCTCGGGCCTCAGTGGCTTGGTCGGCCTTTCCCACTAAACTGGAGAAGGGAGAGCGAGCCTGGGTGGTGGGTCGCGAGGGCGTTGGTGGCTCTGACACGGGTCAATGCTGTTCATGGGTGAGGCAGTTCCCTGTTGCTGCCTGGTATCCTCGTTGGGACTGCTGCCATCCAGTCCAAGGGGACCTGGGCACTGACTTGGATGGACCTGACCCTCCGACCTTGAAAACAGCCAAAAACACTAAAGTAGAAAATTGTCGTTACATGAAACCTTAGGAATGTTAACAGGGAATAAATGGGCCTGCTTAGTCTAGAGAAGAGAAGACTGAAAGGGGATCTCATTAATACAGATAAGCGTATCAAAGGTGGGTGTCAAGAGGATGGTGCCAGATTTTTCAGTGGTGCCCAGTGACAGGACAAGGAGCAATGGCCATAAACTGAAACAGAAGAAGTTCCATCTCAACATGAAGAAGAACTTCGTTATGTTAAGGGTTGCAGAGCACTGGAACAGGCTGCCCAGGGAGATTATGGAGTCTCCTTCTCTGGAGACATTCAAAACCCACCTGGATGCGTTCCTGTGTCACCTGCTTTAGGTGACCCTGCTTTGGGAGGGGGTCTGGACCAGATGATCTCAAGAGGTCTCCTCCAACTCTAACAATTCTGTGATTCTGTGAAAAGTTGAGAGAGACTGAGCTCTTGCAAAACCTGAATGAAAAATGAGAGCCATTATTTATTAGTTGGCAGGAACATGAGTTGTTTGCCATCATCCTTGCTAACACTTTTTGTCAGATACAGTGTTGTCACAGTGGGCCTTTTCATTATTACCATACTTTCAAGCAGATGGTGCATCCCGGGGTATTTGAATACACCAGTAACAAACAAACAAGAGAAAACAGTTAGACAGCCAAATCCATCCAAACCTTGATGATTTCTGTGTCCTAAATCTGCTTCTGAAGAATTTGGCTGTAAAATATATGTTTGTATTCATGCAAGGTTAGAGTACAGGTGATGGAAAGTCAGAAAGACTAACACTTTTTTTTTTCTCTTGCAAAATTTGGTGTAGGTATCCTAAGAACATGTAGAGGGACATAATAACCAATTTGAAAGATATGTCCTGATCATAAATACATTGAGAGGACTTAAATGGTTTGCATTCAAAATCAGCTTTTCAGAGTAATACTTGTGGCTCACATAATTTCTTTGGGAATACCTCTAGTTCAGCTGAGCCAAGAAGGAAGGACTGTGTGGCCACTGGGCTGGGGAGACCCTCTGAGTAATTTAGGCTCAGGTTCTGGCCTGGATCCAACAGAGCCACCACCCTCTGTTTCAGCTGCTTGCCTCTCCTCCAGGCCTGCCACTATCACTCCTGCCTACTATGGACTTTCCTCCACACCACTCTTGCCAACACCAATACCCATGTGACTTTTAATACCATCACTGACTGAAGAAGAAGCAAGTAAAAAGTGCTCCAGAAAAGCACCTCAGAGCAGGTTTACCTGATTGGAATTGGCTTCAATCGGTGGAGATACATGGCCTATGTGTGAAAATGTCACTAGATCTCTGCAACTACTCTGGCTGCATGTTTTTTCCAGACTTATTTTATGATGCACATAAAACAGCATCTTAAATTACATATTGTATTTACAGTGCAATATTTAAGGTTGTTATCTGGTGGTCTGCTGGGCTTTGTTAACAAAACCAATGTTCCACTCTGTTTATGCATCCTTACCCTTGGGATCTGGAAGATAAACTGGAAAACAGAGGTTTTTCTTCTTCTGTGTTAGCACAGAAGAAGAATGTTAACTCTGTTATTTCCACTCTTTCTCTGTTTCTGTTCATGAATCAAAAAAGATTAAGCCATAGTGCACACTTCTCAGAAACAGTGATTCAGCCTTCAGAATTACCTGCTGCTTACATACCAGAAGAACTGTGTCTCAGCTTGCAAAAAATCAAGACATGGGAAATGGCTGCAAAATGCTGAATGCCAGAAAAGTTTCTGTCTTTTCTCCTTTTAATGGGGTTAAAAAAAAACCAGTAAAGACTACAAATGCAAAAGAAGCTTCTGCTATGCAGATTTAGAAGACAGAACTATCCCTGTTATCTAATTCTTCTACACACCACTTGTTTAAGAAAAACTGAGGAAAACCAGAAGTTTGGATCTCTCCTTAATATGATAACAGGATTTACAGGTTTTCCCATGCAAACGCTTTGTTAGACACGGCTGTGGAGTAGATGGGACTGACATCAGGGGATGTGCATGGGTTGGGGGAAGACTGGGTTGATAGTTATCAACAGCATATTGAGAGGCAGTGAGTGAAGGATAGGGCACAGCCCCAAGCTGTGGGGGGATGTCACATCATCACTGAGGCTGCAGAGGACACCAGTAAGGCCATAGTTCAATTTCTAACTCAAAGTGCTTTTTTAATGTGTTCTTTGTTGTTGTTTGAATACATTTTGAAGCTTAATAATGCATTGATCTGTTTTATTGCATTTAGTTTCATTTCTGATCTAATGTTTTTATTTTTCATCCAGACTGAATTTTTTATATTAAAACAACACCTGTGCTGTTGATCAGCAATATCTGGCAAAGTTCTGCAACATCTGATTCATTTCATTTCATCACCTCACAGCACAGCTTAGGAATGAAACCTTGCAGTCAACAGAACTCCTGTCACTGATTTCAGTGAGATTAATAATGTAATTGTAGAAGTGCCTTTAGTGTATTCATCACTGCTTGCAAAAGGATAACATTTGCTTAATCTGAGGTCAACATTTGTCCTGTGTATTTGTAGGTCTTGATGCTTTTCACTCTGCAAATTCAGTATTGTTGTTATATCTCACTTTGGAGACAGTTTGACATCTTTCAAAACTGTTTGCTATTAAATATTAAATAAGCACTCTCTGTACCTGGGAAGTAATAGAATAGATTCAGTTTCTCAATAGCTTCTTCCACTGCTTATTGTGCAGGTTGTTTGTTCAGTCCCACCAGTTTTGAACTTGAAAATGCCTTGCAATAAAACAATATCACCACCTTCTTTGCCAGTTTTGGTGTTATTGAGACTGTCAGAAAGAGTAACCAAGTGCTGCATTACTTGTTGTACTAATGGGAAAATTCTAGGTCTCACTCAGTGAAGTATCTCATGCATCCTGCACTGCTAAATCAGTGAATATTGCAAAATGCAAAGGTATAAAGCTAAGAATATGTTCCAATTTCTCTTTAAGGAAATACCTAGCTTTTTGGTGCTGCTGGTTTCCTTCTGAAATTAAAAACTGCTCCTACAGCAGGCTCTAGTCATCATTTACTTGACTGCTAGAGGTCCATATATAATTTTAGGTCCACTTGTTATATTGTAAATCAGAGGTTAAGTCACAGTTCATACTATTGTTGAAGATTTATGGCACTATTCAAATGTTGCCACAGAATGGAAAAGTAGATCTTAGTTGAATATCTTCAACTAAGTGGTTCAGCTACAGTGTATTCCTTTACCCCAGTAAATTACTATAAAAACACACAATACATGTTGAATATCCATGAAGAAAGAAGCCCATAACACATAACGGCATTCCCAGAAATAGCTATAGCACAAGATTTAATGTGCTTTTCATATTTTGGACCCAATTCTGTTCTACTGAACAGAAAATTGCCCCAGACCATTAACTTCTGTAAGAGCAAGACAAAAGTGTTATCTTGTCTTTGTGGTTTAAAGTACGATTTGAAGAACTGCATGATTCCTCAATTTCAAATGTGCTAAAAGCCATTAGTCATTTGATAAAGTTCTTAAGGGGGTGGAGTTTTGAATACTCTTTCAAGAACTGATTCTTACATTCATACTCATGCATGAGGGATGAAATGAGACAATTCAATATACAAAATACAGACTCTGTGTGTGTGTGTGTGTGTGTTGGCTGTTGTTTGCTAAGGATGCATATCTAAAAATCAACAAAGACTTTCCTAAAAGCAGCCAAAAATGAAAATTGTAGCTAAGTATACAAACATAAGTAAATAGCTGAAACTTGCTTCCAGAAGAGAAGTCTTAAAGCCTCCTTAAAGACTTAAAAGACTCAAATAAGTCATAATCTTAGAAGTAATTCTGCAGAACCAGCATGATAATGCCATACAGTCATCACATACATCTCTTTCTCAAACTGATATTCTTGCAAACAATGTCATGGTCTTTCTCAGTCTCAGCTTGAAGAACTCATCTGACAACTGGGATTCAAATTCCCCCCCTCATTTGTTCTATAGCAGCTCTGCATTGCTTGTTCTGTCTTCAGCATCTTCTCAATGGTCCCAGGAAGCCCTCAAACTATATTTTTGAATTATGCCCCGTTTCAGTTCTAATGGGTCACAAGGTAAATGTGAGCAAATAGTGTCATATCAAGGTGTGAAAGACAAGCACTGTGCTGAGACTGTGCCTGACACTTGAACTGCTTCCCCTCTACAAAGCACTGATAAGACCTGTACTGAAGGGATTTGTCTGGTTTTGGGCACTAACTGTCAGAGAAGATGTGGGATAAGTCAAAGGAATCCAGAAGAAAGGACCTGGATTGACTAAGATCCAGGAAGAAAAAAGGATTGAAACATAAGAACAGATTGAAATACCAAGGTTGTTTAGCCTAAGACAAGATGGTCTCGTGTTCGGTAATAGTCTTCAAATACATTCAAAGCTATTGCAAAGAGAAAAAAAAATAGTCTTCTCTCATTTACTTTGAATAAAACAGGAAGTAATGGGTGTAGAATTGATTTACAGCAGATATAAGGACCTTTTTAAGAGTAAGGCTAATTAACAAAAAAGATTGCCCAGAAGCGCAATCCATGGTGTCCCAGTCTCTGACCTTCAAGAACAGGTTAGACATCTGTTGGGAGATGTAAATTTAGCCGATCTTGCCTTGAGATGTGTCCTCTGAAGTCCTTTCCAACCCTATGAGTCTACCATTGCATGAATTCCAGCATGCTCAAAGATGAAACTGATCATCTGTAGTGGAAATGTCCACTTCCCAGGTTTGGGCTACAACCCATTAAAATCAGCGGGAATTTTTCCAGTGGCTTTAATAAGCATTGGATCAGGCCCTAAGTGAGTGTGTAATTTGGCGTTGTGTATGGAATTTGGTGACAGTTTCATTAATGGTGTTTGCAAATGGGAAGAATCCAACTCCTTTTCCCAGGGCACATTAGTTTGCAGTGGTTTTATAAGAGAAAGTAAACACGCTCTGAAGGTGCAGTGCTAGATTTTTCTTACAAAATTGAGTGGAATTGACTGAAGGCAGACACAAGGAGAAGATCTCTGGGGGGGAATTAGCAACTTTTCTCAAGGAAGAACATTTTGGACAGCTATTTTTTACATCAATTAGGCTGGGCCAGACAGAAGGAAACAGCTGTAACTATGTTAACAACACTTTAAAAATAAATAGGTATCATGAACATGAGAATGAAATGTTTGTCTCTGCCAAAAGATCAAATTAGCTGAGAGCCTGAAAATGAGGAGAGCAAAAGAAGGGGAGACATTTAAACTGTCAGTGGATTCAATCATTTGTCAAGTGACTGATGAAGAAATATCCATTTTCCCATAGTCTGTTACCAAATAACATAAGGATTTTTCTCCACTCTGCATGATCAATTAAATCACAAGCACTTATGCCAGCTAAAGGTCTGCCTCTGCAATTGCACTTCTATGCAATTGAGAGGAATACTGGACACATGAAGTTCTACATAAAGTTAAGAGCTTGCAAATTTGCAAGATCACAGCTCCTGTGGGCATCCATAGCCCCTCTACTTTTGTGGATTGTAGGCACCTCCTGGAAATTCTTTCACCATTACCCTTGGCTTGTAGCAGGAAACAGGCAAGGGCTCCTAATGCTTCTTTAACTGATGCAGGAAGTCCCTGCTAATGTGGGGCTAATACACACATGAAACCTCTTTGCTTTTGATGAATTTGTTATGTCTAGGAGTAAAGACACAAGGTTTCTAAAAATCATCTCCCCACTCTGGTTTGTTTGTTGCAGATGTGTCTGCACAGGAGCTTGAACAGTCTACCTGAGAGATCATTTATGAAATATTTACTTTGCATTCTGGGAAGAAAAAAAAAAAAAACAGGTCTGTATATTAGTATGGATGGAGTCTTTGACTGCCAAATACTGAATTATTTATCACTTAATTGTACAAATTATATCCATGAGGACCTGCTAGATTTCAATATGAAGTTGATCCACTGCAAAAAACAGGGCCGTGTCTTTCAGACTTTGTTCTGGTACTTTGGTGGGTCACCTTAGAAGATGTATGAACACTTAGCAGAGGCAAAGCAGGAATACTTGACAGAATTTTGGAAGCTGCAGGGGGTAAAAAGGACTGCAGAAAGCCCCATGTAGCAAATGGTGCTCTGATGTGGATTAGCCCATGTGGGACCTTTCCACTCCTCATCCCTGTGCACTCATCAGCCAGTGATCTGTCATGTTTTTCTGATGCTCCTCTTCTCTGTGGGCAACCCAGTCCCTTCTGTCCTGCAGGAGAGTCCTACCTATGCTATAAACACTGCAACCATGTGCAGGGTTTTCCACCTACAACCATGAATATCTACCAATTTCCTCTTCCAACACCAAGCACTAACAGGGAAGGTTACCCATTCACCTGCTACTTTGGTCCTGTGCCTACATACTCGTTGCAGACAAAAACATAAATAGACTTTCACTGTTAAATTCATAAAGTTAAATGCTTGTAAATATTTTGTGAGCATGCCTTTAATACAGACTGTGCAGTCTTTTAATGCTACAGGTTTCCTGTCTTCAATTCTGCTCTTCAGTGGGAAACGCATTACAGTGGGGGAGAGACTTTTCTGCTCCCAGTCCATCACCCCAAAACGAATTCTGTCCACTTTCGCTGTTTTTTTTTCCCTTTTCCCTCTCTCTTAATTCACATTGTTCCTGCCTCTGTGTTCCCACTAGCTTGCAGCCAGGCCAGCAAACTTCCCCTGCTTTCCTCTTCAAAGGAGGCCACTGGGTTTTTCCCTCCTTTTCCCCTAGTATGAGAAAAAGAAATTTAATAGAAATTAACACCAATCTAATAGAAAACCAGAGTTAGCCACTGCAAATCTGGAATGTGATTTTTTTTCCTGTACCAGGCCATTCCTTGCATTTTTTCCTTCCATGAGTAAGACAAATAATAGAAATGAGGAAAATGGGAGCCTACAGTGGATCAGACAGTAGTCTCTATTCATTAATCCCCCTCCCTCCCTGAGTCAGCACCAGAAGCTTCAGAGGATCCTGCATTTGAAGACAGCAGCTAGTGTATCTTCTACATTGAGATTCGTCCTATTTTTGAATAGTGGCTTAATGCTTAAGATCTGAAGCACCATCTTCAATACCTTCATGTCATTTTGTTCTCTTCATTCTTTCCTTTCCAGCAATTCTGGTGTAATTTGCAAAGTTATCAGCAGAGTTTATGTTTTCTTCCAGATCACTGATAAAGATATTGAGCTGGTTTAGCTCCTTTGAAGCTGTTAAATAACCCATTAGATGAGAGTAGAAACATGCTGATGTAGCTGCTAATTGGTTCCCAGAGCATTTGATATAGGTAAATTGATTTTGTATAGTACTGCATTTTTTTACCAGATTGTCATGCAGGGCTACCTCAAATGACTTAAAGTAATCCATGTGTATTAACTCAATACATCTATCTTAAGAAACTGCATTTTAGTCTCATATTGTTGCTTGAATGCATCTATTTTCACACAAAAATATATTTATTAACTTTACATAAGATACTACCTATGAATTATTTCTATTTATTTCTGTCTTTATGATCTGTTTTCATTAGTATTTTGCCCAGAGTCTATATAATGCTTATAATTATCTAAAACCCCTTGCATTTATTCTTTGCAGTGTGCCACATTCACTTTTTACTAGTCATCTGAAATCTCCCCTGTGCACTAACAATATTATTTCAGAATGAAGATGAATGGCTCCAACATTATTTCCATCTTTTTTTTTTTGTCATACTCTCTGGGAGCATTGAAGCCTGAAGATTTAAATGTGTTTTGTTTTCACTGATGAACATTCTCTCATACATAGAGTGAGAGGAAAAAAAAACTGTATCACTTCATTATGGTAACAGAAAAAATCCAGCTTTTCAAAGTAGCTTGTAAAAACTGCTTTATTATCTAGAAACTAGTCCCTACATGAACTCATATCACATGCAAAAAAGAAATAATTTCATTTTGCTCTTTTTGGCTATTCAGAGACTATACAATTGTGACAGAAAGAGCTGAGCTGGATTTTAGCGTAGGCATCAGTAACAAAACTTTTAACCAAGTTAAAATATTGGATATTCAATCTTAGAGGTGGCTAAGCCCTAATAAGATTACTCTTTAGGCCATTTTCACATTCTATCCAGTTTGCTCTCTAAGAGACCAATGTAAGATTGAAAACCTCATTTCACTTTTCAGTAAATATAAAGGGAAAAATGGTAAAGAAATATCACACATGATATCAGTGGAATACACTAGCTTTCCCAAATAAATGATGGTTTTTAAAGAAGGGTCTAATTCTCAGATTTAAAGTGTGACTTGGCAAAAATGTTATGATAGAGCTCCTTGCTTTGCTCCCCATCAAAGCTATCCAGATCAATCCTCCTGAGATTTACTGAAGATTGTATTCCAGGCTTGGAAACCCAACTCAAAATGTGAAAATGGCCTAAAGAGTAATCTTATTAGGGCTTAGCCACCTCTAAGATTGAATATCCAATATTTTAACTTGGTTAAATATTTTGTAACTGATGCACAGTCTCCACAGACCTTCTCTGAGTATAAAAGATGCAAGCAAATGACACCTGTGACATTATAGTAATGATTATGTTTAAAATGGTGACAACTACAATATTTGATAGAGTTTTCCATCTCCACATCACACACTTTCTATGACATGGTTGTGTACAAAATCAGAGGGCCTAGCTTGAAACATGGCCTGCTTACATTTCCAGAATGATCTGAAGACACCAGTAGAAAATCACAAATGCCTGAACTCTCATTTCGAAACTGCCTGGGACTGCCTGGCTTGAAATATACTTGGAATTATCTAACATCCAGGATTTTGTTGTGGCTTGGAGCTCCCATTAAATGGAAGGAAAATTTCCAAAGCTGGTTGAAAATGGTGGGGATCATGTCTTTCCTTGAACTTCTTGAGATACGAGGCCTTCTCATGGGAATCCTGGCACCACTTCACCAGGAAAGCTAGCTGTCTTCGAAAGCAGACCTGTCAGAAAGCTGCCTGAATAACTTCACACTCTCTTGCACTACCAGAGACATGGGCTGAGTCATTTTGCCAAAGAGCTAAGTAACCACTTTCTTAGAGCTTTGAAACCTGTGGCTCCCAGACATCCTTACCTCGCTGTCAAGGATGTGATGAGAAAAAGGCTTCTCAGATGGCAACTCCCCTTCTAACCTAGTAGTTGCTCCAGGCCCTGTAATTTTTTCAGCTGTGTCTGTCACACAGGGGAAGGTGCAATTTTTTGCCATGGTGTGCATCTTTCCCTGGTGTGTGAGTCACAGTGAGATAAGGTGAAGTGTCTGAAAGACATGTCTGCTGACAGCGATGACTTGATGACTCAAGCCTTGCGGATTTTCTAAGGCATCAATTTCCTCCTGGGAGAATGAAAATAAAAATCCCTCCATTTTACCTTTCAGTGATGGATGCTGTGTTATTGTAAAGCCTTTATACTGACAGCAGCAGCTACTTAAGTACATATTATCTGCTGTGGTTAAATCAGTCAATGTAAATCTACTTGGATCCATTTATCACCACCTCATCCTTTCTTCTTTAGTCTTCTCTGGAACAATTTGTGCAAAACCACCTGTCATTCCAAGACATCATTCAGACAGCAGCAAGCTTCATGAAAAGCTAAAAACCATGCAGGCAGGGTGGCTACATAAATATACTGGAATGTATTAGCCAAAGCCCTTTGTCCAGAGTTCCAACTCAGTAACACGGTGTCACGGACTGCACGAACAGGTACCATCTTTTACTCTGTGGACTTTGCTCTTGGTAGATTCAGGCATACCCACAGGTAAAGATATGGTATCAATTTTATATAGGTGGAGCATAGGCACATGATGTACTCCAATCTCGTGTTTGTTTATGCTTATTTATTAGCTAGGGTTCTTAAGTAACAATGGTGTTAAGGTGGCGTGGCTGTGCCACGAAATGAATGTATATGCACTCTGGTGCCATGAAATGAGTGTATATGCACTCTGACCATTTACAACATGATATCCTTTTTACCCCAAATCTACATTTTGTACTTCAGACATAACTTTTTTTTCTTATCGCCTCAGAGGGGTTGTGACCCACCATAAAGAGGATCTTCCAGGGTAGGACATATTCATGTTGTTGGTCCCTTATTTTCAGTTCTAAACATTATTTTCCCTCTTCAGAATTTTGTAATCAACAAGACATGCTGTCTTCATTCTCAGTCCAGAAACATATTTCTCCTCCAGAAATTTCACCACCTAAAACCTTGAAGGAAAAAAAAAATACTGTGGTGAAAAACATATATATATGTAAAAAGTTGTTTCCTTTTCTGGTATCTTTATCATAAGAACTTAAGTTAATCTGTTGAAACCTTTTCCTACATGTATATGAGTTCATATTTCCAACATGCCTCAAGGCTTCTGTCCCTTCCTACTGAGATTACGGGGAGAACCATTCTGGTGTCAAAGGCTGTGCTGTAGGAGGAGAGAGCTGGTTGGGTGCCAGCAGGCAGTTCGGCTTGCCACCTTGAAAGCAAATTTTCCTTGAGAATTAGGAATGACTTACAGAGTGTGGCAAAACTCATAGGACAAACAATATCTCTGAAGGGAATGCTGCCAGGAAAGCTGTTTAATTCTCATTTGTGTTTCTGACTGTCTCAAGAAATAGCACATTCATTTTGAATGTCCTTCTTTCCGAGGGCTCTTATTAGATTCCTTCTACACATTTTATGCTCTTTTGGTAAATATCTATGGTGCAAAATTGTCCCACGTGATGAGTTATGAACACACGCAAGAACTTGGATATTTGGTAAGAATTCTATAGGTTTGGTGATTACGTGGTTTTTTGCAGAGCTAGAATATAGAAATGCATTGTGTCATCCAGGCTGCATCCATTGCTCTTTCTTGCTAAACCCCTGTGAGAACTCCCAACATGTATTTGTCAGCAAAGCTGCCAGTGTCTTTGAAGATGACAGGAAACAGGGATTTCTTTTATAAGATGATTAACCTACATTTCAACCCTATTAAACAAGTGAAGAGAAACTACTGCTATCCTCCTAAACATTTTTAATTTATTTTTAGTCTATAACAACAATACTATCGCTTGCCCCCCAAGTCATGTTATATTGACTAAGAGGAAGGAATGTGATGTTCATTTTCCTCAAGGGCATCTCTCAGACATGTAAGCTGACTTCCTTATTGATTGGTTCTTGTCAATATGTAATCGGAAGCGTAGGGATCATTTCTGTTTTAGTCTGTAACAGATCATTTCCCCAGGGTACTCTACTTAATGTAGGGGAAAAGGGATTTAGTTGTTAGGTATTTATCTTCTTATTTAAACATGTATTTTACTGCTGTGGAGGGAGCAGGAGTGGCACTGACTAAGTAAAATAAACATGAATTAAATGGACTTTAGGGGAAAGGCGTTTTTGTTTTCTAAAATTCCCAGTGTAGCAAATGGAAAGGTTGAGTGTTTCATCATAAATAAGGCGTGTCTCAAAGAACTTTTGACAGATGACGGGAGAGAGAAAGCTCGGGTTCTCAGGGAGATTTTGAGAAAACAAGGTCAGTACTTTTCAAAGAATGCTTTTTTTTTTTAAGTCTTTCAGGCAGTCTCAGGGATAAAAAATGAGTAATTTAACAGCCAGAAAAAATAAATCCTTCCCAAGCTGTCAAATGTCTAATACCTAACCAGGAGCCCCAAAATTCTCTTCTCCACACTAAATAATGACATCTCATTAAAAACTTGTTAATTGGTGTGACACTAAATGCAAGTTTGTGCAGGTCTTACGCTTCAAGTTCTGTCAGTGTACTATCTTCAAGTTTTCACAACGCCTATGATACAAAACAATTCCAGTAACCCTTTTACACCTATGCCTTGACAACACAATGATTATGAATGAGTCTCAGGATCCTGTCTTTCTATTTGTACAAAATACACAGCAGTGGTGATAATACAAATTAATCTGCATCAAGACTCACTTGGTAGTATCAGAAATACAGGCATTTTGCAATAAGGACTCTTCTTAACTGAAACAGGAGAACCCCACCTGAAATAGATATGCCACATTATGCTATTACTTATTCTTTCTCATCTTTAACCTGCTAATTGTGGCTAACTCTTGATTTTACAGTTTTTAGTGAAAAGTCTTACTTTTGGACAGTGAAAGAGCATTTATACCAAGCAATGACTTTATCCCTGGTCCAGCTGGCAAAAAGCAGTAGATCAAAAGAGCACATTATTGATGGCCAAGAACCCCATTACACAATGGAGACATCCATCCTATCGTTGATGTTAAGTCCTAAGGGAGTAATCAGCACCAATTAACAAAAGCATTTGTACAACACCTTTAGCTAGTCTATCCTCCTATGAGTGTTTTAACACTTTTAAAGAAAATAATTCTGTAGCCTTGTATAAAACAACATCGAGGCAGGATTACTCTTTTCCTTTCAGGGAAGGGAGGCAAAACCTGGTAGTGGCCTAAACAGTTTTGCAGATTAGGTGAGAGGGTGGAGGTATGAAGTAGCTACACAGACTGTTTCATCATTCTTGCTGTCCTGATTTCAGTGCAGAGCTCAGGAGATCACAGCAGGGTGTCCTATGATGCTCTTTGCAGGGACTGAAGCTGCAGTGGTAAAGATTTTGAAGGCTGAAAGGTCAAATACTTTTCCTTAAGTACCTCGAGACACAACCTTCAGTCTTCAAAAGGAAAGCAGAGGAGATTTATTTTACAGCCAATTGTATAACTCCCCTCTCACACCTAAATTCAACTCTAAGCTAACTTAAAGGACCACAAGCACATGCTTCCAATCCATGTAGGACATCCCATTGACAACACAAGGACTGATCCCTTTGGGGGCACAGCTCTCTTTAGACACCTAAGGGCAAAACAGCATTCATTTCAGATTTCCCAACACATTGATAATAGTTAAGGGGCTTACTTAGGCTTCCCATGAATTAATTGCATCACCCTTTAGTTTACAGTTATGTACCTGGGTGCCTTTTTTTTTATGCACAGCTGGAGGTAAGAGACATAATTTTTTCAAGATAATTGTAATTGCTTTGAAGCAGGGAACAGATCCTGCTGGGTATCCTCCAGCAGTAACCAAACTCATAACGTTATGAAACCTCTTTGAAATACTAGTTTCTCATTACACAGAAAAGTGGTGTTCTGGGCTGTTATTTGAGTTACAGTGATTCTCTTGTATTGCTGTGCATTGAATTGATCATGGTAGTCAGAAAAGTCTTAGTCCAAAACTCTGTTTTTCCTTAAAAAACCCAGCTTTTAATCTGTAGTCCTCATAGTTGTGGTAACTTTGAAAATAAGAGCCAAACAATGCAAAAAAACTACTGGTGTAAACACCTCTTGAAACAATAGCACCAAGGAGAATGAAACACTGCATACTTCTTAAGAGTGCTAATTCTTAACTCCTAGACACAAGTCTGAGGGAGGGACATAAAGCAGGGTGAAAAAATAAATGTGCACTAAAATAAAAACATAGAAAAGATGAAGTGTCCTATGAGCCATACTGGTCATTGCTGCTATTCAAAGTAAGTGGTAACTGGAAGCTCACTTTCTACTGAGAGCTACTATTCTAAATTTCTAAGCAGATGCTGGCCACTCAGGTCCCTCTCTTCTAATGGATAAATCAAATAATTTAGCGAAAGGACTTTTAGATCTTGTTTTTCTGGTTTTTGGGAGTTCACCTGGACTGCAGGATCCCCCAGGAATGCATTCACTTTCTGCTAAAAGGCCAGCCACACACATTTCAAGCAGCATTTAAATCCCAGGCAAGTAATCCAAAGACTACAGACAGCCCTTTTCAAGAGCAAAGGATGTGCAAAATGGGAGCTATTTTATTCTGCTTTATTGAAACCAGAGATATCCTCAATTCAGAGGCATTTAAAACATTTATTGCCGTTAATAATGGTAGGTTAAATAAAACAAAAAACCTATATTTTAGGGGAAAAATATTATTAGGTATGATACAATTAATATGTAAAACAGAAGGTAAAGTATTAACAGATTGCAGCATCCCATACATGAAGCGAGTGGGTCCAGCCCAATCAAAGCCCTTATATAAACAAAACAGAGGAAGAGTACCTAGCAGGTGATTTTAAACTGGCAATTTATCACTGACTCTGGTTTAAATAATTAAGGGTAGGTTAGTAAAATATATCACTGTACTGAAACAGTCTGATGACAGTCAGAACGCTTACTCATGTAACCTATCTAGTGACACTTATTCCCATGAAGGATTAATGAAGACATGGGATGACAAATAAGTTTTTTAAGTATTGATACACACTCATGTAACATTGCAGCACTTTGGATAGACATGTTGTACCGTGAGCAAAAACAGTAAGTTTTTTCTTTTGAGTGTCACTTTATTACTTCTGAGTCCCAATTCCTGAATAATAATGGCCCTTTTTAGATTTCTCAGGCTGCAAGACAAATGTTTTCTAGAATATGCCATTTTCATGCACATGAATGGCAAGTCAAAAATTGTACCTATGCATATCTCTATCTTCGTGCTAACTTTGATCCACAACTTTAAGTTCATAAAGGTGAAATGGTCATTAACAAAAAAATGTACTTACAGAATACAATGTGTAGTATATGAGAACCAGACATAGTGAAAAAAACACTACATGTCAGCAGAACAATATAAAACTGTACTTATATACACACATATATGCAGAGCATATACAAAAACTAGTTTCCTCATAATTTTTTTTAAACTAGTTCATGACAAGCCAGAAAAGCAAGTCACCCTCAACTGGATAGTCACAGTCTTGAGTCACGGTGCAAACAAGCTCCACCAAATATCCCTGGCACTACAGCCTGTGCCTCAGTCCTGCTGCCAGCTCTCTTGAGAAAATCAGTCTTGGACAAACCCAGCACCAGCTGGCTAACCAAGAACTGCAGCATTGATATTATTATTATTATTAGAGAAGATCACTTACACAGTCAGGTGCTCCAGTACAGTAATTTAGCTTTTCACCAGCCATTAACTACTAAGAGGAATTCCAGTTGTTGCTTAAACTTTCAACTCTGAGACTGGGGCTTTTTCCGTCATTTTTCTGGCTGTTTATGTAGGGTGGTGGCACTTTCCAAGCAACACAAGCAACCAATGGAAACAGAAATCATTCATTTTACATTTTAAAAACATGACTGTTATAACAAAGCATTGCCCCATTTGAAGAGGCACATGAAAGCTGCACCTTAGCTTTGACAAACAGTGGAGAGGCAACAACATTGTCAAAGGTGAGCCCTGTGTTCAGAGAAAATGCGAGATACTCTGCACAGCACATTGGCCTGTTATTTTTCTTCTGGCTTCAGACTTCCCAACTGAAACTCCCAGTAACCCAAATCTCAGGGACTTATACAATCAAAATCCTTATTAATTTAAATATTTTTCTTGACTAAAAGCAGAATAAAGTGATTTAGATTTGCCCCACCAAAAGCAAAACCTATTTAGTCACCATTCAAATTTTAAAATCTGTCAAAATCCATTGTAAAAACTTCCAACTTAAAACTATTTTAACATGTAACTCATAACCTGTTCTGATTCACATACTGCTCAAAGGCAGCTGTGAGAGCTGGTTGTTCAGGACAACATCCCATAAAGATCAGCATCAACTGCCAGTTCTAACATGAATTAGAGTATACAAGGTACTCACAAAATTGTCTTACAAAGCTTTAAGACATCTCAGGATTCAATAAGTTTTGAGATGCCATGTTAAAAAAAAAAATGTAACAATGATTTACAAAAGCTTAAAAATCAATTATGGAGAACTGCTATATGCTGAACTAAAGTTTATGAAACCTCTAAAAATGTGGGTTCGATCTCACCTTGTTTTCTGGGTAACTGGTCTAGCCTCTTACTGGGTTTTACTTAGGAGCAATCAGATCTCTTCCAGCATTGGGACACAGATCCCATAAAATGTATGAACCTGTGATGTTGGTAAGTTTGGTATTTCCTTAGCACTGAAAGCCATGTTAAGCTTTTCCCTCCCCAGCCAAGCGAAAGAGCCAGGCATCCCTGGCAGACTTGCTTGTACTGGGATGGAATTAAATGTTCCCTAAAGGAGCCTGTCTCTCTCCCCAGCTATCAACAATGATGATTACTGAATTTTCACTTAAATAACCCTGGACTATCAGTACAATAGTTGCTGCAATGAGTCAGAGACATGGATCGTATATCAGCACAGCTGAAAACTGAAAATTTACCCAAGATATCCAAGGACATATTTTCTAGAATGAGTGTTTTCAAAGGAGGCCAAAAATATAGGAGAAATTGATTATATGTGAAAAAACAATGCAGCATAGGTTCTTAGATAAAATCCAGAGGGATATTTCCCACCTATACCACTCCAAGCCCTCTGGAGACAAAATATTCCTGTTGATTTCATCTGGCTCTGTTTCAAGCCCTAACAATTAGTGACATTTTATCTAAGCAATCTCACAACCAGCCAATAAGGTTTGATTTTTTATGTATCAACACAGAAACCACACTCTAGGCTGCCTGTTCATGATTTATTGTGGCAAGTTATTTTTCCCTTTTGTTTGCTTTTCATAAGCCCTCCTGAAAATGTGCAGTGGTGATAATTTTCCTCATAAGAGAACAAATTAATGTTGTGGAATTCAGGCTGGGCTCTGGCTTTGAATACAGCATTTCTTACTCTAATTCCCATTTCCAATGAAAATGATGAAGAAGATAAATTTGGATTTTATCATCTCAGTCACACACATTCATAAAAGATGGAAGTGGAAAACACATATGGTTTTACATTATTTCTAGTTCATAATCCTCTGTAGGAATTTTTTCCTCCACTGCATTTCCAAGTGCATCACGCTTCAAAGATATCACACAGTGTGTCTTCCACACCACATCTCCACACAATTGAGGTGACTAGTCCACAAATTCAGGGAATTACATTTGTAAGCAAACGTTCAGGTTTGTTTTATTAGATTCCAGCCTCTAACCCCAAATTATATGGTGCTCCCTTGTGCAGTTTTTTGTATAGAAATATCATTCTTTGAACTCAAAGACCTCTTGGAGCACAGCACTGAGACCATGAGGAGTGGGGCATTGTGACATCCTCTTTTAGAAACCAAGGAATAGGCAACTTTGAACACAGACAACTTTGGTCTGGGGCACAGATTTGAAGGAACCTTGGTAAGAGTGGAGATTAAGCCTGTATTTACGCTCTTTTTATATTTGCAGTAATTACTGAACTCCACACCCTGCACAGGTCATCATTCCAGTCAGCACAGTGGCTGCATTTTCACTTCTTTCTGGAGTACACTGGAACTATATGGGGTCCAGCAGTTTCCTTCATGACAACTCCTTCTTTCACATACACAGCACTTCCTGACACAGATTTTGACTTCCAGTCCACAAAAAGTGTATTCGCTCATCCTTTGGATCCATTTTTTATCTTCAGTTAGCAAATTCAGTCCACTTCTTGCTGATGTTTACTGAAAGTAGATGAAGCTGCAGATTTAGAAAAATCGTGAAGCAGAGTCCAGCTAAAAAGATGGCAGAGAAACCGTAAGCCAAAATTCAGGTTTTATGGGTTTTTTTCACCCTATTATTACAGACGAAACTCTAAAAACATGCCAAGTCCACTTTGCAAATGTAAGAAGATAAGTTTTTGCAGCAAACCTAAATTTTATGTATAAACTGATCTTTTTATTAAAAGAAAACAAAAAACCAACAGTCACTGGTTTAAACAGAGAATCTGAGTACTTTGACATTTTAATTTTGACAGAATATTAGAGAGGATTTTCCAACTTGGTTTTGCAAAATCCCTTTGAAGTAAAGCCTTCTGCTTCTGGTCCTTGTGTTATTGCTCATGGGAAGTATTGAAATTACTGCTTTCAAGATACGGAGCCATTTCACTGAGATCACGAAGTCCTTTCTCAGTGAAGAAAAAAGCAAATGGTGCTGTTTTTCAAGTAAATCTAAAAAGATCAAGTTGGGTCAGCAGCACCGCCTACCCATCTGTGAGGTCTGCCTTCCAAGTTTGATTGCTCCATTGTTACTGTTTTCATGAGGATCTAAGGGTGGAATTTGCCGACCTGAAACACATGAGGAGACATGAATTCAATTTTCCTGATATAGGAACAACACCCCATGCAGGTAACAGAAGAATTTAGCTTGCATAAGAATTACATCTGTGAAACTTTACGAGAAAACAACCATACCTTGAATATTTTTCCTTGTATCCTGCTCATGAAAAAAGGCTTTTGCATTAAAAAAAATATATTAAATATTGCTATTGAGAAGGCATGAAGTACACTGAAATATTATCCATATATTTTTAAAAAATAGTTATCTTACTGAGCTCCTTACAACTTAGAAAGGGAGAATACTTATCTTTCTCCTAACTCCACCTGAATGTGAATGGTGCAAATGTAATGAGATTGTGCCCATTCTGAATCTGCATGGCATTTAGTCCTAGCACACTGGAGTTTTACAAAGCACTGTAACTAAATACATGGCGCCTATACTTGACAAAGAAAAGCAGATCTGTTCTTTCCATTGAATCCCTTCCTCTTTTTTAGGGGTATCCACAGCTTTCCAGCTTTGATTACTTAACATCACCATCATCCCCTCCCCCACAAACTCTCCTGAATTTTTAATCTTCTTATGGAGTAATTACTTAAAGTGTTTGAAAGAATTTCAGCCATTACAGGAGAGCTGGAGATCTCTCCTGGGGCAGAACGGCTCTGCTCCAACTCCCTCCCCTGTGTGTCCTTTTAGTACTGATGTATCTTTTGTCCAACTGGCTTCCTATTAGTGGACAACATACAATGTGCTTAATAGTAAGAATTATAAACGGAAAAAAAGATTCTCCCAGGTCCAATCCATCCTGTGTCTCTCTATGGTGTGCACCTGAGTTTTGCATAAAACCCTTGTGTGAGCTCTCCATCAGTACCTTGAGATCTTATAGTCATGGTAATATACCTTCTCATCACTTTGTGGATTTCCTAAAAGTTTTTTCTGAAGCTGAATCAATTTTTTATGACTTATTCTTCAGTTTACCATTACCCATGTTAAATAACACGAGTTAAAATATTTAGCATTTGTTTCTTATATACCACTTTCAGAGAACACAGAGTTCCTATGAACAGCTAATCATAATCCAAGTGGATTTTAGTTTAGATTTCCCTACACTTTACTTCAGTTTTTCACTCTCTTACCAAGTGTTCTAAGAATTATGTACCTGTGTTGAAGCCTGAGTCCTACAAATTATTTAGGGGAGTGGTTGTGGATGGATGAGTTAAAAGCATTCAGGTAGAATCCAATCCCAATTAAACCAAACAGCAAAATTTGATCTGTAAAACTTGTCCTTAAATTACCTTTGGCCAAGATTCAAATTTTCTCTTATACAGTTAGTTCTGCACAGGTATGCTGTACAAGAAAAGTGTGGCTTTTAAAGCAGATAATCTTGTGTGTTTGCACAACTGAATGAGAAAGGGAGAAGTCCTTCACATTACTAAGGTAAAAATACTGTATCTGGTCCAACAGAGTGAAAAATGCGTATCTTGAGGGCCAAAGCATGTATAAGCACTGACATTACAATGCTGAACTCTGTTTGGGTCACTAAAATATCAGCTTCACATCCTGCTTAACATTCTGTTCAGACTTCATGTTTGTAAAGTAAAATAAAAAGCAGAATATGCGGTTATAGACCCAGCTGTTACATGCATTAATTCTGTTGGCTTTGTTCAGAGACAAAGAGAATCCACTAATTCTTAAAACTCTAGAGAATATGAAGAACATGGTATCTGTGAGAGGCTTTCCAAGAAGGGAATGCCGTCGTCATAGAGACCTGCAGGGAACTTCTGCATTAGGTACCTAACACTTCCAAAGTGCTTTCAACTCTGTCCCAGCATTATAAAACCCTGTCAATCTGACCCAGACAGAGCACAGTGTAGCTAAAATCCTGGAATCTACAGACATGGTTTCCATAAATAATTTGCCATTAAGCAAATACCCTCTAAACATTTGGTTCTCGTAACGATAACTTCAGAAGAGGAGAGCTTTAATGTGCAAACTAGCCTAACTTTCATTTTAGAACTCTGCATTAAACAAAGATCTTAATTCTATTTGTTTTTCATTCAGCTTTTCATATTTCTTATGAGTTTCAAGTCTTGTCAACAGTACTTCTGATGTGTATGCCAAGAAGCAGGCAAACTTATCTTTGGAGCAAAAACCTTGCAGGCTTCAAGGTCAGCAAGCAGTTTGTCCAGTTCAGACCAGGATACAATATATGTTGTTAAGAATCACCCAGATTTAAGTAATTTCTCAAAACAATAAAACCCATACAGATAACAACTATAAATAATAAAGATAAAAAAGATCTCTAGACCTATTTTCTAGTTAATTATTCTGGCCTTTGAACTCAAGTACTCTTTGTCAGAAACCAGCCATGTTTTCTGCTGCTTTGATACCACCACCCCCTCCTTGAACTCAATGCAAGGAAATAAATGTTTAAACAGTCTAAACTTTTACTTTTTTCAAGTTTGAAAATATTTTTTCAGTAGGTGATTCTTCCCTCACTTATTACTTCTATTATCACCAGAATTACTAAACCATCAAGGTAAATCATTTTAGTAGTAGTAGCAAGACATCCCTGCCCAAGCAGCTTTTACCATGACAGGAGTAACTATCTTGGAGCATAAAACTCAGTCTAACACCTCAGAACCAGCTCCACGGCAAATGATACAGTGATTTTTCATCAGGCATCAAGGAAAGGGAATAAAAAAAATCAGTTAGAAATCTGTCTGACTGATTGTCCTTCCCTAGGCCTCCCTGACAGTAGGCACTGTAACAGAGAAAGGCCTAAGCAGCAGCAGAACACAAAGGACGAGCAGTGAAATGCTGAGCCTGCCTCTACACTTCCTGCATCTAACCCAGCTCAATCACTACTGCCACCTAAAAGCACTGTGATCATCTCATCTTGTCATTCAGCTCCTGATAAATATGGCATCAATATTGCTGACACCAACTCAAATATAGCTGGCACTGAGTCAGGATCAACACAGGTCACAAACTGAATTAATTTTGGAAAGTATATACTCATTTAAAATCTGTATCTCACTGGCATCCATAGTCTCTGTTCCAGAGCAATAAAAAATACCCCAGTATTGAATATCATAAATTAATAGTGCTGTAGGTTATTTCTTTCATACAGTTTATATTAGAAAGAAGTAGCAGTGCACTGACATCAAGCCCTGCAATTCTCATGCTGAAGAAATAAAAACATTAAGGCAATTCCTCTTCAAACGGAAAACTGCTTGGTAAAGATAGAGTCAGCTTAAAAGGACTATGAGAGATTGAACTCCTATTGAATAATAGAATGGCTTGGGTTGGAAGGCACCTTAAAGATCAGGGGGGTCCTAACCCCCCTGCCATGGGCAGGTATGTCACTCACTAGATCAGAATGCTCAGGGTCCCATTCAATGTGGCCTTGAACACTTCCAGGGATGGGGCACCCACACCCTCTCAGGACAACCTGTTCTCATCTCTTGCTTAACTTAAAGTGGCAAACTAGACCACAAATAGTCTTCACCCTGTTTTGAAGAGCAGGACACAACTCGCCAGTTTGCCAAAGATCACCAGGAGTATGTTTTAGGATTCCAGAAGGAATAGTAAATCACAGAGAATGCATGCACATTTATCTAAGAATTCTGCAGCTGAACTGGTGAAATGAGGAACTCAGGGATAAAATATTACTGAGATGGTATGAAAGTCCCATACAGTTCCTATTGCTGATATTCCTACAGAGTAAGTTGCTGACTGCAATTTAAAATTTGATTTTGCACTTGCATTATTTAAATATATGATTATATTTTTTGGTTTCATTTCACTAAGGTTCATACCATGTTTCATAGATTTTGTGCAATGAAACTGTTTGTAACCATCCACCTCTGCACATTCCTGAAGAGGTCTTGGTGTCCTCCATTCCCTCATTCCAGTAAACACTTGTGCATAAAATAAAAAAGCATCACAAGAGACTGTTCAAATGTAGGGTTACAGAAATTGTCACAGTTCTGAACTGAATCATCCAGACTAACAGGTGAAAAGCATTAAAGCAATTGCATCTCCTCCTTTCTGGCATGTTTGAGTTGGGCTGAGGCAGTCCAGGATGAAGGTCAGAATCTTCTCCAAAGCCTGGTAGAGTTCCAACTCCTGCTACTGAATCTGAGGTTTGTTAAGAGATTAATCAGCACTGTGGGTGTTGCTGGTCTAAGAGTGCCAGAGGCAAAGAGATTGGGAAATGGGAGGGTGGAACAAGAGGTAAACAAAATGGGAATGAAGAAAAATGCAAACTGGAGCAGAGAAGCAAGAGAGACAACAGGGACTGGGTAACAGCTCAGTGAGCAGAACTTGAAGAAAGATGGACAGGGATTGCTCTGCTGCAGCTGGAAGCAGGATACATCATCACAGCAATAAAAGCTCCTCTTTTTATTCCTTTTGGAATGTGATGCTCCAGTTGGAAGCTGTGACATTCACTAGCTCAGGAAAATCAGGCTTGGAGTTGAGCTTTTTGCTCTTGTTTGGGTTTTTTAACATGAAACTAGTTTCATCACTGACCCGTAAAAGACTGCATGAAAGGAAAGGTTGGGATCAGCCTTAAAGCTGAGCAAAAGGTTCAGTAAAAAACCCAAAACAGTTACCATGCTGACAAAGGGGCAAACACAACAATGCATTGAACAGATAACTCATTTACTGTGGAAACTGACGTGTTGTGATCAACCTGAGCTAGCACATCCAGATGATGAAGTCAAGTCCCAGAGACTCACAGAACCACAGAATATGTTGAGTTGGAAAGGACCCACAAGAGTTATCAATTCCAATTCCTGGCCCTATACAGGATACTCCAAGAGTCACACCACATGCCTGAGAGCATTGTCCAAATGCTTCTTGAATTTTGTCAGGCTTGGTGCTGTGACCACTTCCCTGGGGAGCCTGTTCCAGTGCCCAAACACTCTCTGGGTGAAGAACCTTTTCCTAATATCCAACCTAAACCTCCCCGGACACAACTTCAGGCTGTTCAAGAAGCAGAGTCCTGCTATCTAACACAACAACAATTCTGCTAAGGATAAGAAGAAACCAAAGTGCCATGCAGCACTCTGTGCCTTTCTTTCCGCCTTCCTGAAAATCATGTACAGCATAATTTTTAGGGGGCTGGAGAAAGGTGAAATCCATTTCACTCTGCCCCAGAGCAGCAGCCTGACAGCTGTCAGAGCTCAGGTGAGCTTTTCTAATGGCTCACCTGAGAAAAGGTTAACCTCTTCAAGCAGTGGTACAACAGCTATACAATGGCCAGAACCTCCTCCTCTAACTGCCAGCTGTATCACAGCAAGATGAGCCCCTGCAAACCTCATTAATAAAGAACAGCCATCTGTGAAGACACAGCAGAGTGAAGCAGGCACATCTGATCCAACAGTTTTGGCTGTTTTCTGCACCTGTAGGACTTAAAACAGTCCCACTTCATATCTCCCCAAATTCTTTCATGCTCTGAAACCTATTTCAGTGGTATTTTAGAAGTTTCCCACATGGACTATAAAGCTTGGCTCACTGGTCTGTCTCTAGTTCTTTTTCCCTCCCATAGTTATACTGATGTTAAGATTTCCCCAATTGACAGAAATGACTGTTTACTCATGTTGTAAGTTTTCATGCAAGGGAACACAATAAATTTTACAATAAAATCTATTGCATAAGTAAACATAGTTAAGTTGCAATTATTTTAATACTCCTAATAGCACAGCTAACAACATCTCATGCAAGAAAATAAAGCCTTTGGTTTGGTTTGATCTAAAGCAAAAGCATAGACTGCTGATATAAATTCTTGCTAGGGGAAGCAGCAATAGAACTACATTTTGCTCATTTAATTAAAATCTCCAGAAAAAAAAACCAAACAAACAAATATTTAAATCTTGCATGTATCAAAGTAAACAACAGTATTCCTAATTACTTTAATTAAGAGATCCAACCTTGACTCAAGGTCCTGCTGTAATTAACTTTGGGCTGTGTCAGTTTATTTATTACTGTTTTAAGTTGAAGTGCTCTCCTCGGTTGGAAAGAAATACAGTACCTCACATGTTTAACTTTAGGAATAGTCCAGAGATCATTATGTTTTGCTCCACTCACTAAAGTTTGAAAGTAAGAGGAGAACTAATCCTAGAACACAGGGAGCATAAACTGTAAAGAATATAATCTCAAATATAAATTTGGACAATGTTCTTCCATCCTTTCACACCCTCTACAAAAATTCATTTATGAGTCTGGACTACCTTAAAAATTGGCATATGTGAAATTTCTTTGTAACCTAAAAGCACCTTCTTTTCTGAAAATATCTTTCACAGATCTCTTCAAAGTACTTCATAGATATCAGCAAATCAGCAGATTAAAGGACGAAAACCACCATACTCATTATTCACAAAGCTTGAAGACTGTCCACCTGCAATTCCACCCTTCCAAGCTCATCTGAGTCAGTGCAAACATTGAATGCCTGCTGGAAAGGACTTCTTCCCCATTCCACAGGTATTTCATACCTTCCTCTTTAGTTTGTCCAGTATACAATTGGTTAAACTGTAAACTCTAGAGATCAAGCTTGATTTGGTTTTTTTAATCTCCCAGTATTTCTAGGAAACAAGTATTTGGGTTACATTAAATATTCAATATATGAGCTGCTGGCAAGGCATCAGAAAATCAATAGCTTCATACATTTATAACTGAGCATTTACCACATGAAAGGTTGAATCCCAAGACAGAAACTGCTCTAATTAGGAAGCCTCATCTAGGAAGAATGTTCTTATCTGGATTTTTAAACATCAGCCTGTCTCTCCATCTCGTAGTACGAGCATCAGTAATTGCGAACCTGCTAACCACTCTTTGCACAGACTCCACAGTCTCAGAGTGTTCTGATGATGTTCTTCCCCACTTCCTTCTCACCCTCAACAGAAGATAATACTTCAATCTTGCTTGCCCCCTTTTGTAGCACACTTGCCCCAACTTTTGTTGGATGGGACCTTGAGCAACCTGATCTACTGTGGTGAGCGAGTTGAACTAGACGATCTTTAAGGTCCCTTCCAACACATTCTACTGTCCTATGGTTTGCCAGACTTTAAAGAAAATAATGCATGGCCATAAGATTTTTTTGTTTGTTTTGTTTAGGCCCAAGTTTATTTCATGTTTCGCTTGGCTAGATATTCTTCAGCAGCTTGCTTGTCCCACCGCCTGTTCCCCTCTGGAGCTCCCAATGCAGCCCAGTACTAACCTGGGAGCCACAGCCTCGGCTCTGCCGTGCACCAAGGGCAGCTTTTACGTAATCTGCTCTTGCATATCTGGGGCACCTTCACGCTGAGGTGGCAGCAACACACACAGGCTGAAGAGAAACAGCTGGGCGTGTACCAGATTTGAATAAGGTAACTAAGGCTTATTTGAGCTGGCAAATGAGCAGGTGTCTGAAAATTGCAATGGAATGATTGCCACTAAATGATAGTACACATGGGGCAGCTTGTTTAGCTTGTTAGAAAACCAGCCAGGCACAAGCAAAGGTCAGTGGGCTAAAGTCCCACAAACAAGAAGGGGCAATACAGAACTGGTATGACCCCCCACACAGGCACAAGTTTATTATACTGCTATTGTATAATACATTCCTGGCATTTTTGCTGCTGCCAGGGTATCAACCAGTAACAAGGAGCCACTGTGCCAATGATTCTTTTAAGGCTGGGAATAAAAAGTTAATAACATTTGTTCCTATAGAAACTCAGCTATTAAAAAATAACTACTGGAACAAATGGAAAAACACTAAACCGTTAAGCCATTTTAATGTCAAAAACCTTTAAAGACATTGGGAAAAATTTAGCTCAAGTGAGGAATATTCAACTGTATTAAAAATACTCGTTTCATGTTTACAGAGACATAAATCAACCACGTGATATTTCACAATCACAGCAAGCCTTCAGCCAGGCACTGCTAAACAAACCCCGGCTAAGTAGAGTGGCTTCCCATTTGAAATCCCATAGGTACAAGAGAACCCAGGAGCTGCAGCCCATTACTCAGCTCAGTGCAAACTCCCCAGCGCAGAGAACACTGACTTTGCTGACTCTCAGTGCTCAGTCTGCCTCCTCAGCCTTATTTGCCCAAGTACAGTGACTGCAGAGTACCTCTCCTGCCAAATTTGACCCATCTTCAAAAAATCAGAAACTTTTACTGTTCTAGTCTTTCACATCTTGTATTTTCTTGAGACAAATTAAGGACGATAGATTTGTGTTGAGACTGTGCTATCAAGACATCCCTCTAAGTAGCCAAATCCTCGAATTGTTAGAGAAACTTATTTTAAAAATCTTTTAAGCACAGTGTAATATAATAACCTTAGAAATGAAGCAATCTTTCTATAATCTCTGTAATTTTTCTAAGATTTATCTGGCTGTCAACAAAACATCCCAGTTCCCCTTTTTTTCTTTACACTTTCTTTCTATCATGTGTACATTTTTTCCATCATACTATTTCGCTCCATTCACAACATTGTCCCTGGAAAGAGACAGACATCTCAGGAAGGAAAAATTTTTATGTGAAAATGCCCCTGGGAAATGAAAAGCATAGGCAAGAAGGAGGTAAATCTTTTAGTTAAAATAAAATGAAGTTTACTCTTAACACTTGGGCTATCAATTTCAAGGAGGATTTAATAGAGAAGTTCTCCACACACGTTGGAATATCCTTCCCAATCTAGACTGACAACACATACAGTCTACCTGCAAAGTCCAAGGTAAACAGAAATTGCTGCTTCCTTGTTCAGAGGCCAGGGAGCTGCACCATGTCCTGCATGAGCAGCACAGGGAGAAGGGCAGGAGCTCTCAGGCAGCATGAAAGCAAAACTAAAACTGCAATGTGACTTTTAGGGCACCACACAAACAAAATTAGCCAACAGGGTAGGAGACATGGCCACAGGAGGATTTCATACTCTGAAAAGGCAGAAATGCTGCTATGCAACTTCGGCAGAGACAGACTTTCTTGGAAATTGCACCAAGACTGAAGTGGTGTAAAACATTAGAAAGTTACTTATCAATACCCTCTGTCCAGTCACAACCATACTAATTAATTCTACTGCTAATCAAGCATTTTTCACTAAGTTTCCACTATATTTCTATAAGCATACTCTACCAACTCTCCTTTCTCTCTGCTGAGTGCTTGATAAGGTCACAAGCAGATCCACTGAGACCAAATATTTCTATATATAGAAGTAATTGCCTGTGGAATTAAGTGCACTTGCCTGGGTATCTAGTTCATACTAAACTTAATTTAGCTGATTTTCCTCGTCTATTATATTCATTATTAGGGACAGTGCACATCGCCAGCTGCAGCAATGCCTATCAAAGATGGAAACTAATTATCTAATTACGTGGCAAGAATTAGTTCCTCTGCGAGAACATCCGCAACCAACAGATGCAGACAAACAAGTAAATTATCACAGGGAAGAATCAGTTCCTCCAGACAGCCATGTGGCACACACCTCCTTTTTAAAAGGAGGCAAAAGAATGGAAGTGTATTCTAGGAATACTGGTTCTCATTAACCATTTCAAATACGTCCCATGTAAGCAAAGCGAAGAGTTGAACAGGCCCCATCTCAGGCCATGAACAGGCAAAGACAATATCAGCTGATTAAAAATATGTGAAATAAAACAAAATAAAATAAAATAAAATAACTTCAAGGAAAAAAGGTTGAGTGTTTGGATGTAATGTCTCCTAGGTCTCTGCACCCCAGAAGAGGATTGAGGGAGAGGAGGAAACACCAGTAGTGGAAGAAGATCAGACCAGGGAGCTCTTAAGAAATCTTAACCTATTACAAGCCTGAGGATACACAGGGAGCAACACCATTCTTTATCATCCCTGTTGTTTTTGGAAGGTTGTGGAAAAAGGTGAATGTTATATCTGTCTTCAAACAAGGAAATAACGAGCCGTGGGTCTCCAGGCTGGTTAGCCTCACTCTGCTTCCCAAGAAAACCACACAGCAAACCCTCTGAGAAGCTGCTTCTGAGCATAAGAAGGTGAAGAAGGTGACCAGGACCAGACAGCATGGACATACTGAGAGTTAACCATGTCCAGCCATCCTGATTGCCCTGTATGACAGCATGACGGGGAGAGCACTGGATGCTGTTTATCTTGACTTTGGCAAGGCTGTCAATACTTCTCCCTACAGCATCCTGGTATGTCCAAGTTGGGATGTTACAGTCTAGATAGGCAGGCTGTTAGATGTGTGAATAGCTGGCTGGAACATCAGACTCAAAGGTCAGTGGTTAATAGTATGTGTCTACCCACAGGCCAGTAACCTTGCTTAATATCTTTTATCACAGCCTCAAGGATGAAAAAACAGGCACCCAATTCAGCCCTGAGATGATACCCAACTCAGCGATGCATTCAGTATCCTTGAGGGCAGGGCTGCTCTTCAGAGGGCCTTAGGCTGGAGGCTGATATGGGTCAAAATGAGCTTTTACATACTTCAGAAAGGACAAATGCCAAGCACTACTTGTGGGAAGGAAGAGCCCCTGGCTGTGAGAGAGGCTGGGGACTGGCTGCCTGGGAAGCAGCTCTACCTGAAAAGGACCTGAGGGAAGCAATCTGAGCATGAGCCAACAGCGCTCTCTGGCAGCAGAGACAGCCAGTAGCAAACCACAGGAGCCAAGACAGAACATTAGGCAAACTGGTTATCCCCTTTCAGATGTGGTCTAACACAAGCTTTGGGTCACACTTGCTTTGGGCCCCACAATACAAGAAAAATGTTGACAAGCTGGCACAAACTCAGAGGAGGGCTGCAAGACAGTGAGGGCTGGAGGACTTGTCCTGTGAGGAGAGGCTGGGAAACAGGGCCAGTTCAGCCCGGAGAGACAATGGCTTTGGTGGGCCACAAAGCTGCCTGTCAGTACCCATGGAAAGGGCTGCTGAGAAACTGAACCAGGCTCTTCAGTGAGGTGCACCCAG
>WEKY01047141.1:5400-96773 GCA_013390045.1 Picathartes gymnocephalus
GGGCGGCGCTGGGGCGAGCGGGGCGCGGGCGGCGGACGGGCGGGGAAGCCGCCTGCCGCCCTTGCACATGCGCAGCGCGGGCCTGGCCGCGTTATATAGCGGGTTGGCGCCGGCGCCAGCTGAGCAGCGCGATTCGGGCGGCAGCGGTGGAGGGGAGCGGAGGTACCGCCGGTGAGCACGGGGGCTGGCTGGGCGATGGTGATAATAATAACGATACTAATGATGACTGCAGTGATGATGGTAGCGATGATGATGGCAGCGGTGGCGGTGTTGAGGATGGCGGTGATGATAGTAGTGGTGGTGGCGGCGGTACCGGCAGACACGGTGCCGGTGGTGGGGGGATATAAGGGGTACGCTGGCGGCCGTGACTGGGAGCGGTGAGGCGGGAGCGTTGAGGAGGGAGCGGTGGCCGGGAGTCGTGACCGGGAGCGGTGAGGCGGGCTGCCCGCCCGCCCAGGCAGCGTTTTGGAGGGAGAGCGGCTGAGGAGAGCTTGAGGGGAGATGTGCCCGCGGGCAGCCCTATCGGCAGGGAGCGGAGAGTGGCGATGGCCCGGACAGGCACCCCTGGAGGGAGCAGCACGGCGGGCCAGGGTGCCGGCGGGATCCCGCCATCAGATGCCCCCCGCCTCACCGCGGAGAGCCCCACGGGGGGCGGGCTGCCCGGTTTTGGAGGGAGCCCGGCGCGCTGGGGGCGGGGATGCCGGCCGAGCAGCTTGGCGGGCTGACCCCGACCGCCCGCCTGCGCCGCACCCCGGCGGGACCCGGCTCCCCCGCCCTGGCCCTTGGAGCGGGGTGCCTGTGGGGACACCCCCTCACAGCCCCGGTCCCTGCGCTGAGGGGTCCCGCTGAGGGGTGTCCCAGTGAGGGTGGGTGTCCGCGCGTGTGGGGCGCTGTCCCGGCAGCTCCTTTCCTTCCCCCTCAGATTTTGGAGGGAGCCGCGCTCTCAGCCAGGCGGGAGCGCGGGGGGGCGGGGCGGCGGTCCTGCCCCTCCCACGTCCCCTCAGCACCCTCGGGAGCGGGTGGGTGTCGGATCGACCCTTCGGGAGGGGAGAGCGGGCGGCGGCGGTGCCCCCAGCTCAGCCTGACCCCGGCACAGGCCGCCGCCGCCGCCTCCCCGCTCGCGGGAAATTGGCGCGGAACCGGCGCGGCGGGAGCGCGGGCGGCGGCGCCCGGCCCGGCCCGGCCCATCGCGGCCCGGCCATCCCGGCAGGTGTGGGGGGCATCGCTCCGGAGGGAACGGCAGCGGCAAAACGTGTGTCTCTGTGGGTGCTTGGAATGGAGGGTGTGGGGGGACTAGAGGAGTCACAGCCCCAGGGACTGCCCATATCCTCTTGTGTGGGAACTGTCCCTTTATAACTTCCCTGCCCCCACCCCCAGGCAGCCTGAGCTAAACTGCTGGCATACCTGGGCACCCTGCAGCTGGACATGGAACTGCGTGTGCTTATATACCCCCTGCTCTGCTTGGTCATTCCTCAGGGCAGTGGAATACCTGTGCCCTTCTGTTTGAGCTGTGTAAACCATGCTGCTCTTTGTGATGAGTTCATGACACAAAGTAGGGAACTTGGTTCTTATTTTACGAGGATGCACTAACTGAGCTTATCCTATTACTTTGATCCAGGTAGAGATCTTATAGCGCAAAGATGTCAAGGCGAAGGTAAGCCGTTACCGTTGTATTAAGATTATCTGTACTAATCTAATAACTGCTGCTCTTCTAATGTCTTTATTCTTTGCTCTTTGCAGTAGCCGTTTGCAAGCCAAACAGCAGCAGCCACTGTCCTGTCAAGAAGAGGGTCCACAAGAACTGCAAGCACTAGATTATCTCCAGACCAGAAAAAGGAGAACAGCAGAGGTGAGCAATTTGAGCAGCTTGGAAAGTTGAATGATACTGAAAGCTCTCCAGTGCATTTGGATGGGGCAGTCTTTACTCTGCCAAGTTATAAAGTGGGGCAAGGGTAGCAAGAGTTTGCCTGAGCTCTAGGTGGGTGTGCTGGCCACTGTCAGTGTATTGATGTTATGTGTCTCTTTTCAGCAGGAGATTAAGAAAAGAGAAGATGGGAAAATTGCTAAAAAACATCAATATGAAATTAAGGTAATTCAATCCTGAATACCATTTCAAACTAGGTAAGGGAGTCCATCTGGTTTATTTTGGTGGGTGTGAAGTTATGCATTCCACACGAGAAAGTATTGAATAGGGGAAGTTTGTATTTTGAGATAGTAAAAACTATGGGAGTTTAGCGCCTTTTTATCTGTTTTTGCTTTTTTACACATGACTTTGTTGTAGATAAAAGATCCTTCAATGTAAAACCCACTGCAGAGTGAGGTTAGGTGAAGAAAAAGAGAATAACCCCAGATATTTCAGAACAATTCCATATACAGAGCAGGTAAAGCCTAGAGGCAAGTCTAAACAAGATCACTGCACTTGTTTTAACTTCAGGTGTGGTTTCATGGCCATTTAGTTAAGATTCATAACCATGCAGGATCTTTACTTTCATTTAACAGTTCTTTTGATTATTTAAATCAATTTAGGGATCTGTTTTCACTAACACAGGGAATTCTTAAAACTGACAGGCCTTACGGTTGTCTATTTTAAAGCAGATAGTAAAATATTATAACTTTGTCTTGCAAACAATATTGTTTGCAGTTATTCTGTTTGTAAAGTAAATGTGGCTAACAGCTATGGTGAAGCAAAACTCTTCTGATTGTGAAGTTCTCTTTGTAAATCTTGAGTAGGAAAAAATGCTGCATAAGTACATCAGCTGTACCTAGGGTGAAACTTTGTGTTACAACTTATCTTTCCTGAAAGGGGGAAATTCTGCTTTCCTGTCTCTTCTTCCTTGATAGCTGGCTGTGTACTCCATTCCCTGGCTTGCTCCATTCTTTGAATGAAGCAGTATGCAGGTTCATTTTGCTGTTTTGGTACTACAAAATAAACTAATGTTCTGCCAGGTTAGTGAGTTAAATCAACCCAACAGAGGGTCTGACAAGCGTTGGGGTGGAACTTGGACAGTGAGGATCACAGGGGAGAAGGAGGAGTAGGATCTCCCTTTTCGCTTGGCTGCATGCATTAAGGTCAATTCTGCTGGAATATGTTACTTCACTCCTGGGATACTTCAGTCTGGCTATCAATAGGTTTAGATATACTAAGGGAATTCTGTGTAGCTTACCTTGCAAGTCAGCTGTATGGGAAAAGCTTCTGTGTTCAGGGGCAGGTGTTGCCATTCTTTGTGAATGGGATTCCCTCTCAGCTCCACAGAGAATAATTAAAGTTCTGTGTTACCATTTTGAAGGCTGTCAGCCATTAGAGCATTGCATGTGCTCCAGGGATTTGATACTTCCTTACTTGTATTCGGTACATACAACCCAATAAGCATTACTGAAACGAGTTATAGTTAACTACAGTAATCTAGAATTCCTCCTCTAAGGCTTTCTGCATTAATAACTTTGCACTCTTCTCCTTTTGGGTCATTGGATCCCATATTTGGCATTGGCAAGCTGAGAGAGAGTTCACAGCTGCTGCTTGCTCAGTGGGTATCTAGCTCTGGAGCTGAGATGGGTGGTTCCTCTCTGGAGCACGAAACTGGAAGATAACAAGTTGCTGAATTTCCACTGAGAGACAGTAGAACTTCCACCTCCTCCTTTCATTTTCCTCTGAATAGATAACTAGATAGGACTAGCAATTTAATGTCTTGTGTTTTAGTAGCAATTAATATCTTTGCCTTTTGTACTGTAACTGAGCTATTCAAGCAGTGGATAGGCTACTTGTGGGTTCACAAACTAAAGAAGTTAATCTTCCTCAAAGCTGAGTTCCCAAATGCATGCAATTGATTTATATATGTTCCATCTTGACTATGGAAGGTTTTGTTGGTATTTAATTTTCATCTTTCTTGGTTTCAGTTCTTGAATCAATGCTGAGATCCAGAAAGACTAATGTACATTACATATATTGTTGCTGTTACTGTAATCTACTCCTTGCCTTTCTTGCTCTCATAGTGAACTTAGCATTTAAAAGATACCTTGTTTATTTTGCAGAGTTGTTGGCCACCCACGATAACAGGAGGTATCTCACCTTGCATAATTATTGAAACACCTCACAAAGAATCAGTAACCACTGACTTCTCAAGATTCAAAAAATACAGATTCAGGAACCTCTTCATAAATCCATCACCTTTGCCAGAACTCAAGTAAGTTTAACAGATGCAGTAATTGTTAATGTCTTATGAAATATGCTGAACTACTCTAATAAAATCTGTTGTATTGTGCATATATAATACACACTTCTGCTTGTCTCATCATCCCACAGAAGATTTGATGTACAAGAAAAAGATATAAATTCTTGGGTTTGATTGTTTCAGTATTTTTTCCCTGATCTTATAAACACACGGGACAGAGAGTTTTCACTTTTCAGAGCTGTCCTTTTATAGCTTAACACTGGACACTCTAAGTGGTTAAGAGGCACATAATGGTTAAATTAAACTTCTTTCAGTGCTATTGGAACTGAGTGGCCAAAAATATTTAACAAAATTTTCTTAAAGAACTTAAAAATGTTCAAATAAACTTGTGGCAATATGACTGTGCAGGTAGCTTGCTAATGCAATGCAATGTGCTTGGTCCACAGTTCTAGACAGTTGCCCTTCTGCAGAGAGATAGCTTAGCTGACTAAATTATAGTTTTCAATTTCAGAATTTCTTAGACATTCGAGTGTTTCTTAGACATTTGCTGTTTGTGTCAGCCTGGGGTTTAGTGAAAGAGGTGGTAAATTTACTGCAGTGTGTTAAGGAAAACTCCTGCCAAGGTGAATGAGAAGAGAAGCAGAACAGGAAAGCATTATTTTAAGAGAACCTTTCTAGATACACTTTTTTTGTTGTTGTTGTTCTTCAAACTTGATCAGAATTTGAGATGCTGCCAGGTGATGCTTTTCCTCAAAGACATGTTCAGATACAGAGTTCCATGCAAGGTGTTTAATCCTGTTGTTGACAGGCATCTGGTAAAGCTGAGCTGCATCCTTTATGATTAGCTGAATAAGAGGATAATTTACTTTTCCCGCCTTCTCCATCTTTCCATAACTGCTGTAGGAAGAGCATAATTGATTTCTTAATGCCTGTCTGCTTAAATGGGGAGAGTTGTGAATTAAACAAGCAAATATCTCCCCAGCTTTTAACTTAGGATGGCAACAGAATGAAACTTACCTGGGTTAGAATTTCAGTTAATAATAACTACAAATAAAGCCATATTGATGATATAGGCATCATCTTCCCAAACAGACTGGGACACAAATAAATTATAAGTTAGCAGTAAACAAAAACTCAGTTTTTCTCTAAATAGCTTGCTTCTGAGTCTTGAAGTAAGCTAGGAAATAAAGGGATGGATGTGTGACTTTTAAATACTATCTCTAAATGTTTTTCTCGAGCTAAACTGGACAACTTCATGTATGCTTTGTGTTTCCTGGGGAGGAGCATTGCCCTTTTTTAGGGGGAGGGCTTGGTTTTATCTTGCTCTCTGAACAGTCACCGAACTAGGCAAAATAGGAAACTCTGGTTGCACGTGCAACTTTGGGAGGCACATGTTCAGTTTTACTACATGTTCTGGAGAACTGGACTTGCCGATGATCTGGACAAGCTGCTGTTGTGATGTAATACATTCCAAGTATTCTTGCAGTTTTCCAATTACCATAAGGATCCTATAGTATGTCAAATTTTTCTTTTTGTTTTTGAATGTCTGTAAACAATAAATAGTGTTTTTATTCTTCTTTTTGTAAATTATGTATATACGTAATAATGTTTTGTGTAACTTTATTCCATAGCTGGGGAAATTCCAAAGATGTCTGGCTCAACATCCTGACGAAGGAAAACAGATATGCTCACTGCAAACACTTCACATCACTACATTCTAGTTTGCAACCTCACATGAGATCGATACTGCTAGACTGGCTTTTAGAGGTGTGTACTTTTAGTTACTTTGCCATGTGTTGTGCCTGTGAAGTAGGCAGGTAAAATAACAGCTTTTACGTAAAGATCTAAGAGCAACATGTACAGTTTATAAAAAATGGCAAAACTATTTTGCAACAGAATAAGTGACAGCTTTTGATCCTCTTGGTGAGCTACATCTGGGCCTTCCCAGGCAGGAGGTGCTAAACTTTCCCCCCAGGACAGTGAGCAAGAGTATTTAACTTTATCTTGTGACACACTACTTCCTGCAAGGGAGAGAAATTTAGTTTTGAGACACTTGTATTAAAATTGCTATAGACAGACCAGTTATGGGTCTCTGACTTACAGGGTAGACTATATCTAAGCCATGAGACAGCTGTATATTGAGGATTTATGACCCTGACTATGTCAAGAGCCCTTGAGTGTCAACCCATGATGCTGTTTTCTGATTTCATAGTAAATTTTCAATTTTATCATATAAAGAGCAGAATATATCAATGGCTGACAGGTAAAGGTTCTTGATATAGACAGACTCTTATGTGAAAAGATTACAAATAAATGACATTAGCAAGGAATTTCAAGGAAAATGAAAGTTGGTTTGTTTATTTAATACACTCTGAATAAAAAAAACTACTCCAATTGTGTGCTTCACTAGTTTCTCTAATGTGGAGTTTACATATCACCATTAAATTAGTTTGTTGCTTTTTTTTTTAATCTTGAATTAGGAAATCATCAGATTTCCAAACAAAATTATCAACAAGGGTCTTGCTTTTGTCCAGCTCAGTGGTTCTATATGCCACAGTGGATTTAAATCCCAGCAACTTTGAGATCTCTTCAGTAGTTCCTAACACTTTTCTGTAACATTATAACAGATACTGCTTAGCATGAAGAAGTGTTATTATGTTTGGGAGATACACTTCTATAGAAACTCTGCTATTTATTTATGGGTGGGCCTGGTCTATAGTTTTAGTTCTGAATCTTCTTTGGAGCAGTCATTAATAGTATCAGAGTAACACATCAATTATCAGGTAAATAATATCAGGTCTAAAAGAGCGGAGCTGTGCTATTTCTGCCAATCAGTTGCATTTTTGGTGGTCAGGAAGGGCTTTAATTTGTAAATGAGGTTCCAACCTTATCTTGGGAAATAGTTTGTAGTAGTGAGATTTTATTCTGACTTTGTATCCAAGTAAAATAATGGAGCAGCCGGGATTTATTTCTTGGATATTCTTTTCTGTTCCTGTTCTTTACTGCATGTAGATTGTAAGTAATTGATAGATATCGAACTGCTTTCTAGTGGTGAAAGGTTTATGGAGCTGCAGAAGAGCTGGATATGTGGTAGATGAAGAGAGATTAGATGAAAAACTAGGGCTCTCCCTGAGATCTCCAGGTCTGGGCACTCTCCTTTCTTTTTTTGTTGAACTGGCATTTGAAACACTTTGATACAATGCGAGTATTACAAGTTCCCCTGCCAGGGAAACCAGCAACGGGATGGAGCAGATGGCGGCTCCTGCAGTTTTGTTCCTGCTTAGTGAGGCTGTCGGTATGCCTGAGGGGCTGCAGGCAGTGCTCCTGGCCTGCCAGCAGAGCCCCCTCCAGCAGGAGCTTCTGGGCTTATTTGCTGTAGTGCCAAAGACTTTGATTTTTTTAGTGGTTCTGCCCTGGGACAGACCTACTGGGAATTCATTGAGGATTTGACTTCAGCTTGAGGCTTGAGAGTATTCTTAATCAAGGTAATTAGTGTATGTATGTGTAGGTGTTGCTGGTTTTTTGGGGTTTTTTTCCTCAACAGACTATCTTCTCTCTTGGTGGAAAAATGGTTGCTATTTAATTTGGAAAAAGTATTTTTTGAAAGTCTGTTAGTATTCATAGGCAATTCACATTTAGGTGGGAGCATGGGAAATACCTTTTCCAATCCCATGCTAACCACTGCATCCTAGCATACCTAGGTATGTGAAGCTTTGTGTGTGCAAAAAATGGACCTGCATTTTGCTGTTAAAGCTTGAATACATAATATGTGTGTACACAGATTTTTATAACAAAAAACTGATTTTATTTTTTCCCCCGTTGTTAGGTGTGCGAGGTGTATGCTCTCCACCGGGAAACCTTCTACCTAGCTCAAGACTTCTTTGATAGATTCATGTTGACACAAAAGAACATTAACAAGAGCATGCTTCAGCTCATAGGAATTACCTCATTATTTATTGCCTCCAAACTTGAGGTAAGAAGCTCTGTTACAGGGAGGAGGATATTGAATTTGGGGTAACTAAAAAGACAGTGATAACAATTATTTCTTGTCTGAATCTTTTGAACTCGATGGTGTATGTACAACACTGAAGGTCAGAAGGGGAATTTTTTCCTTCAATTGTGCATTTGTCAGTCTCTTGGAGTATAGTTTTTGTCCTCCGTTTCTCCAGGGAAGGAGACCACAAACTTAAAAGACATGCAAATGTGCTAGAAGTAGTTTTGTTTTGTCTTGTCTTTTTCCAAATGTACAGCGGTTGGCAAACAGTCTCAGGAATGGGTGTGGGATTTAGGCTTGGTTTTGTTTAAGTCTCAAACTGCCTGTACATCAGGCTGATACCCTTATGATATCCTCCATTTAGTGGAGTGTGAATCTTAAGTGCAGTGATGGTGAAGCCTTACACTGTGTGCTACCTGTATGGACCAAGAATGTACTTCTGTATAATACATAGTAGGCTAGACTGACACAGACTGACAGGAGAACTTGGGATTGTTATCTTGGAAGCCCCAGATCTCACTGTTGTTCCCAAAGCAACGTTGTGCACTACGAGCAGTCCCCTGTCCTAAGGAAGTGTGTGGGGCCATAGTGGTCACAGAGGCAGCTGGTGGGGAAGCAGTTTTGCTGGCAAGCTCTCTTTTACTTACACACCTATGCTTGGCCCCAGCTGGCAGGACTGGCTTAGCAAATTTCCTTAACCATCTCTGCACCATGGATTTTGACAGTTAACAGTGGCTGGTTATGGGATTTTCTCCCCTTTTTTTTTCTTTTTTTTTTTTTGCTTTTCTCTCTCTTTTTTTTTTTTTTTTTTTTAATCTATATAATTACATCAGCACTGACATTGCAGGTAACCAGCCGGCCATCTGTAGGAGAATTGGGATGATGTATGTTTTTACAGCGTTGGGATGGCTGAGTAGAAAGAGCTATATATGAAAGGGTTTCTGATTGCTTGGTCAGCATTTATTTCCCCAGAAGCTAAAAGAGTTGCAATAAGTCCATTGCGTTATACAACAGATACTAAAACCCAAGTAGCTTGTTATCTCCTTATCCTGTAAGTTTTAAGTCACTTCATATAATGAAATAACCACTGTTGTAGCACAAGAAATGTTGACATGTCTATACGGACAGAAAAGTATTTCCCAGTATCTTCTCAACCTTTCTTAGAAGTGCAAGACACTAATCTTAATTTTCCCTCCCTTTAAAGGAAATCTACGCTCCTAAAATACAGGAATTTGCTTATGTCACTGATGGTGCTTGCAGTGAAGATGATATTGTAAGAATGGAACTTATTATGTTAAAGGTAATAATTTGTTGTCAAAATTTAAGTGCTGGGTCAAAGACTTTCCAGCTGAGCCGTGTGTTTTAATGTCACTTATTTGCTTAGAAAAAGGCACCTGTCCCTGTTTCTGCACAATAGTGAAGCCTTTGTGTATGCAGTGGACCTCTGATGCCCCTGGCTGGGGTGCAGTCCCTGACTAGTCAAAGACGGCAGGTTTCTCATGCTTGTGTGAACATAAAGGCTCTTAACAGTGCAGCCAGCTACAGGCAGGCTGGAAGGCTGTCACTGTAATGTGCTGCACTTGCCAGCATCCCTTGCTGCTAACGAACAGGAGCTTCTGGAGAGACAGGCAAAGACCTCACATTGCTCGGTGCTCCTCATGTTGGAAAGGATCCATCTTTACCAGCACAGCACTCTATACATTTATTCTTCCTTAACAGATATGAGCTGCAGGTTCACACAGCTAGCCCTTAAGCTTGAGGAAACAATATTAATTTCCCACCTTCTGAATGGAGAAGACACATAAAAGCCAACTGCACAGGTCAAGGGATACAGATTTGTGCTGATCCTAGTACAGCCTTTTCAAAAAGCAGTGAGAATGCAACCTAAAAAGAATATTTGTACTTGAAATTGTAATAATCTTTAGTGTCTTTTAAGGATATGTGCAATAACCTCAGGAGAGGTATACGAAGAAGTCAGAGCACAAAACTATCCTTGAGTGGTTTAAGGCACTTAACTGTTTTTTAAATATTTGCAGGCTTTAAAATGGGAACTCTGTCCCGTGACAATTGTCTCTTGGCTGAACCTCTATCTGCAAGTGGATGCTCTGAAGGACGTTCCGAAAGTGCTGCTACCTCAGTATTCTCAGGAAAAATTCATTCAAATAGCCCAGGTAGGTAGCAAACTGATGGAAAATGGTTCTTGGGGCAATGACAAATGCAACTGAACATTACACGCTGAAAACCACTTTGTTCTAAGTGTTCTCTTGTTTCCCCTTGCCTGTTATTTTGTTAAGGAATGTCCAAGTTTGACTCCACCAAAGAAGTTCAGTTTTGAGGACAAGTACCTCTGTGTTTCTTGTCTCCTTTCACATACTTCATGACTTTTCTGTATGCTGGAAAAATAAAAAATCTGTCTTGTTTCTTTAATCACTGTGCAGTCCAGCATTCTGTAAACAGCAGTGACAGCTCTGAGAGGAAGGTGGATAATTTCGAACTCCAGGCTGTTTTTACCTGTTGCCCCTAACAGTGTTTCTGTGTAATTGCCAAGAAGGCAGCCTGGGGGGAGTGTTTTGACTATTTTGGAAGTGCTGTGGTTCAGTTTGTATGGGCATGTGTTGTGCCCAGCCTCAGAGAGGCTTACTGAAGCTGGGTAGCTCAGTGATGTAAATACTGCACTAGGTAGTATTTAAATTTAAGAAAGTACCTTCCTGGAACTCAGCCCTGTTCTGGGGCAGAGGCTGTAGGAGGAATGCTGTGTGCATAGCCCTCTCTGAGACGGGATCATGCTCAAGTATCAGCTTGTTAAAATTTATTACTCTTCATGTCCTCAGCTTTTAGACCTGTGTATTCTGGATGTGAATTCTTTGGACTTCCAGTACAGAACACTAGCTGCTGCAGCACTCTGCCACTATACCTCAATCGAAATAGTTAAGAAAGCTTCAGGTAAGATGCCTCTATAAAGCTTGGCCTTGTTAGGCAGGGAATTCCAGAAGCTGTCACAGGCCCAGATCTGCTTAAGAGGTTGTTTACCAGGCTGCCGAAGACCAAAACCCTACATGGACACTAATATTTGTTCCGTGGGTTTCTTTTCCTTCTAATTTCATTTCCTACCACTATTTCAGATGTTGCAAAGACTCAAAAGAAGGAAACACCTAAAGCAGCACAGCTTTTGCTAAGGAATTGAAACATTTATTGTTCTTGCTTTTGGGCTAATATTTCCTCTATGACTTCCAGTTGTTTGGGGGATCATTAGCTATATATTTGGCCACTTTTTCTCCTGAAATGTAGTACTCAAGCAGTCACGCACATCTGTCAGCAGTGCCCAGTGTATGTTTTTATAGCACAACCCACAATCTTGTGCTCAAGCCGCAAGTCACTTCAACCTTCCCTGGAAAGTAACAAGCCTTGTGACTTCCATTCACCATCCTCAGCTACCATCCTTTTAAAGTGCATAAGGAAACCTTAACAAGCATTAGGAAATGGCTGTTTCTGGGAAGATGTTTCTGAATTTTTATCTGCAGTATTATTTATTGTGTTTTTTAACTCATGGACATATGGGAACACTGCAACTCCCTCATGATTTCTAAATATATTCCTGTGTTCTACCATTTAGGCTTAGATTGGGAGAGCATTTCAGAGTGCGTGCAATGGATGGTTCCTTTTGTGAATGTGGCAAAAAAGGTCCCTGTGAAGCTGAAGAATTTTAAGAAGGTTGCAGCAGAAGATCGACACAATATCCAGACGCACACAAATTATCTGGACATGCTGGTAGGTGTTTGTGGATGTGCAGCTCGGGCAGCTGACAATGCATTACACATCACTTGTCCTGAGGCAGCTGTGAGTGGCCAAAGCACCCCTTGCTCGCACCTGGCCTGGCTCACCTCAGCCAGTGAGTGCCCAACCACCGGTGATGCTATAAACAACACGTGATTTACCCTACCACTCCCTGGCCATAAGCAAACACTTGCATTAGCAGTATTGGAGTGGTGTTTATAAGAGAATACTCTTCACTTTGTTATGCAGTGTCACTTTGGTTTTCTCAATATCCTAACTCTGGAGTGCTTGAATTATATGTGTGGTGTGAGGAAGCACTGCTGCCTCCTACTGCCACAAAAAAGGAGACCTTGTCACAGGTATTAACTGGGGTCTTCTTCCCCCAATACACAGGAAGAAGTGAACAGTGGAGTAGTGTCTACTGCCCCAGGGCAGTTATCACCTGTGTCAACAGGAGGAATAATAACTCCTCCCAAAAGCACAGAGAAGAAATGAAATACAGTCAATTGTCATGAACAGATTCAGAAACAGGACTTGGTGCTTCAGAACAAGACCACACTAAAGGTGACTAATGTTCTTTACTGCTATTCAAGACTTGGGCAGTAAAAGACACAGCAGATGGAAACTGAGACCAGCATCCTCCTAAGAGACTTGACAAAAAGAGCTCAGCTGAGCATTGCACCCTGCTATCACAAGAGCCTGGACCACTTTGGTCCATTCTGACGTGACTTAATGGTGAGAACTGAATTTTTAACTTATGAATTTCAAGAACATTTTTAATAGGGCTGGGTGGCAGAATTTCTCCACTCAGCTTATGTGGCAGACTTGCTTTAATTTGGGTTAGATGAGCAGGAGAATATTGACAGCTTGTGCGCATTACCTCTTCTTGACTCTCTTTCTTTCCTTGGTAAGGTCAGCTCACTTGTGTCAGTTAGTCCCCCCAGCTCAGGTGCAGTATTACAGAGGCCTCTGGGTAAGCAGTTCACATCTCTGAAACCACTCTGCACATGCAGGACAGTGCAGCCAACCTTTTGTATGAAATCCCAGCTCCACAAGAGGCTGATGAATTTAAGGCCCTTTAGGCCTGCCATAAACTTCAGTTTTAGTGTTATCACTGACCTCAGGTAAGAGTACCAGCAAATAACCTGCTGCTGCAGTAACCCTAACTGGAAGAAGTACAGTCCCCAGCCCCCCACTTGCAACAAGAAAGAACAGCATGAGAACTGGAGAAGGTATGGAATAAAGGGAGCCGCAGGTACTCTACAACCACTCATGTCATAGGAACAGTATTTTAAACTGTGGAGCTGTGTTATCGGTGTTTATTAACAGCATTAACTACTGTGTTTTCCTTGGAATATTCACTACCTCTGAGTCACTTCTGTGATGAAGGGCAGTACTGGGAAAGAAGGGTATCAGTCCTCCTCCCTCTTTCATGATGCTCCTATGTGTGCCTCACATCCAGGGACAAGTGTTACAGGACACTGAGCAGCCCACAAAGCTGCACTAGAGCATCAAGTGCCACCCACATCCACATTACACTCACACCAACTTGGTAAACTTGAATTCATGTCTTCTTCAAACAAGCCATTGTTGAACAAGCTACACTTGCTTCCAGCCTTCTGTACAGTTTGTAAAAATAAGGGGTTTATTATAAGATTTCATCTATTTCTAAGAAGAAAGATACTAGACTGTAAATGTTGTACAAAAATTTAAATGAATTTTAAAAAATAATAAAGTCTTGAAAGATTTTTTTCACTTTTACACATTTTGTAATAGTCTTCCAGCATTAGCCTAAAAGTAAAGTTTTGCCATTGCTTGAAGAAATTTCTTTTTCCTTCTCTGTGCAGCAAGCTGTAGGACTTCCTCGGGATTGCTGGCATTCAGCTCTGTCTGGCCAATGGCTTTTATCTTGAAACAAAAGAGGAGACACAACCAGCATGAGGCCTTCCAGTAGAGCTGTGTAATTTCAAGGCATTTTCAGCACTACTTCCATGGGTGCTTTATTTCTCTAACATGCCCTACCACCCCGCCCCTACAGTCACAACTTTACATAAGCACCCAGATTCTAAAAGAATTGTGTGACAAAATTAAAATTGGAAATAAAACCACCTTTTCAGAGGTTATGTCAGGGAGGGAAAGACTCTCTAAAGAAGTCCCACGACCCCCAAGCACCCTGGGTTAACTTACTGCTATCTGGCGCTTGTCTGTCTCGCCTCTTTTGTGGTGGAGATCTGAGGACGAGTCAAGGCAAGTCACTTAGGTAGGTAATGGACTTTTCCCAGCTGTGAACATCCAGAAGGTGTGGTATTCCAGCAAAAGGATACATGTCAAATACTCCAAGATGGTGACATCCCAGATGTATTCATAGTAAGAATCCATAGCATCATGACTAAAAGACAAGGCAGGTTAACTGACACAGTCGCTTACTGTGTTCAAGCATCTATAAACTTTGTTGTAACATTTACCTGTTCTGTTCCTGCAGAGCCTTAAAAGCAGTTTTATAGTCTACTTCTCTGAGGAACTGGCACAATATAGCCACCTGTAAGGAGAGACTTGCAGTGATTCTGACAGCCTTAATTCCCCGCAAACAAACCTTCCACACAATGCCTTGCTCATTCCACTCCTTTTCTAGACCTAATCTAGACCTTGCTTCCAGGGCAAGCAAGTTCTGAGCACCTGAACACAGATCATTCTCACATATCAACAGCAGCAACAGCTAAAAGAAAAAGGGATTTACTCAGATCAGAAGGGACTGAATTGGCTTCCAGGTTTCGAAATGCATTTAAGAGTTTTTAAAGCAGAGCCAGATATAAGCTTTGTTACTTCTTGAGAATGACTGATCCTATGGAATAGCAATAGCACCTGCAGTTATGAAAAACAAGGCCAGGTTCCCAACACTGCAAAGATGTTGTTTCTCAAAAAAAAAAAAAAANAAATTATCAGAGAGAAGTAGGACAAAATACCTCCAGACTACTACTTTTTACATTTCCAAGTATATGTTTATTTACTCATTAATATTAGTCCTATGACTGTCCCAATGAAGCAAAGGTAACAAAACCTACTCTACTGCAGATGGCATTTCCAAAGGAAGTTAAATTTAGTCTTTTTTTAAAAGTTATCCTCTATATAAATATTTATAAATGTTTTAGTTAATGCCATTTTTCACCTCTTACCTGGGTGTGACAATTGAGTAAAGAGCAACACTTGATCATTCTTTTTATCACCTACAGAAAGGTTAAAAACAAAACACATTCTGAAATGCTTATTTTGGAACAAAACCTGCAGTTTTTATTGCTGTTTTCTTTTTTAATTCAAGAGACCAGCTAAATAGCTACCTACATTCTTCTACCCCAAGGAAACTCCCAGGCTTTAGCACATCCACTGATGAACTGAGCCTTCATCACTGGAGATTTCCAGCACAGCAGGAGCCAGATGTTTCCAGCAGCTGGAGCTCAGGCAAGCACTCCAGCACTGCTGCTGCAGTGTCCTGAGTGGGTCTGGCCCCCAGCCCTGCCCAGCATGCTGTGGCTCTGCAGGGTCGAGCCAGGGGATGGTCACACCACACAGTGATTCTGCTCTGGGCTTTCCCATCTGCTCTCCACTGGTGTCCCACAGAGCTTTCCCAGCACACAGCTCTGCAGGCTCTATGAACTAACACAAAAGCCTTCTGTGCTTCAGCAAAGGAGAAGTTTCAGATTTTCTATTGCTTTCACGCAACAAGCCAAAAAATAAAAACATTGATGAGGATGTGTATTCCTAAATGCATCAGGATGTAACACCTCACATGCTACGGGGACGTGTGTGTGCTGGACAGTTTTATCTCTACATAGAATCGGGGTGCTGACTGAAGCCAAAGAGATTTTTGTCCCTCAGATCCCACTTTCGCTCACCTGGTCTGTGTACACATCTGGTGGCACCATCTTATTAAAGAAGTCCGAGCATACAGCTCCTGCCTGTAGGTAATAGTGAAGGGCTGCTGAATACTGATTAGTTGCTGCCATGGGAAAAAAGCAAAATAAGGTCTCAAAAGTAAATACAGCAGTTATTTAATACTCAGATCAATTGTTTATAGAATTATTCAGATGCATGTCTCATAGTTGAATTCTACTGGGAAAATGACTTGTGTATCTTTGTTTAAAAAGCATTGACACACAGGAGGTGGTTACACAGTGGTGGATGGAAAAACTACACAATCAGGGAAACTAGCACCACAGGCAAATTCCTGCCTTTAGGGAGTTACTTTTTATTTTTTCAGGTATTTTTTCAAATCCATCAACCTTAGAGTGGAAAAGAAGTTTGTCTTCAATGATAGCACACATGGGTTAGTGAAGGAGTTTAGCTGGAGAGAGTGAGAGAACAACACTCTCATGGTTCAGCACTGCTTCTACTCCCAGTAAGCTCTTCCTGAGCCGTGGAGAAGGCAGCAGCCCCCTGGGGCACTGTGCCCCATGGCTGCTGAAATACAGACCACTGCCACCGCTCCAACCACTGTTCTTTCAAGTACCAGCTTTGAGGCTCCCTACATCAATGTCCTCCTTCCGGGATGCTGCTGCACTTTGTGCAGGCAATAACCACTGCCAGTTTATAACCCTGAATCACTCTCCCACCTGTAATGTGACAGCACTGAACACTGGATTAAGAGCCTCTCCTCTCACCACAGACTCACATTTCTGCACTACATCTTACTGCACACCACAAATATCCTTCCAGTCCAAAAAAATATTTGGAAATATGGACTTTGCCTCTGTGACAGCCCAAAGCACCAGCAAGTAGATGCCAGAGGCACAGAACATACCATTTTATTGCCAGAAAAGAACAATCTGGCCCAAAAGGTAAATTTCACTGAAGTGGCCTCAACAGACAATTTAAGTGAAAGACGTGTCCAGCTACCCTTGAGTTTGGCTATGGCCACATCCTTCTCTGGCACATACACCTGGCAGTACCATACCTGTCTGGCTGTATTTTGGAAGTTCACTCTTCTGCACCTACCCCTCTGCACTCTATTTGCTCAAACTATAAAGCAAGCCCCAGGAACTGACTCTAGACTGGGCAATAATTTAGCAAAGCATAGGATCACAGAGGCTGGGCAAGATTTCCCCAGGCAACCACTGCTCTGGTGTGATCTGGGTGTGTGTCGTGGTGTCCAGAATCTGAAACCCTCTGTGCTGTCCTAGTTCTGCCGGTTGTTCCCAGCTGAGGAGCAAAGACAAGTACTGGGGAACTGGCAGGTAAGAACAGAATGACAGGAAAGAGCTTCCCATCATAACCAATACCAGATCAGGAGTTCATGCTTCCTCATTTACAAACCCTTGATACTTCCCCATATAAAATACAGATCCTCTCCACTCTGCTCATCTTGTGCTCCACTAAAGCTGATCTCCACATTTAAAAGCAACCGCTATTCACAACTTTCCATTCACTTCTAAAACACTCAAGTGTCATGGGTTTGCACAATTACACCACTCAAGGACCAAGTGCACTAGAAAAATGAAGTTAAGGGTAACTTGAGGTTTCCCTTACTCTAAAAGCAAATCTACATGACCCATCAGAAACTCAGTCTATCTTTGGGCTTAGACACCTTCCCAGACAAATCCACCTACATCACTGCATCTGAAGATTTTAACCCTTGAATCACTTAAACATCTTTTCATAAAAGGAAATACAAGGACAGTTATGTCAAATCTCAGAGCAGCAAGGTACCTCTACACACATGTTCAAAACAGACATTTGGTTTCACTTACCAAAATAAATATCTGCCTGAATAATTAACCAGAAGTGGTTGTTTGCATTGATAGTCAAGGCATAGCTGACCAGCTCTTTTACTGTAATAGCTACAGCTTCAAAGTCCACTGATTGAAGACTAAAGAAAAAAAGAAAGAAAAATCATTCCTAAATTACTGCTTTGTTTTTTTTAATCACTAATTTGATTTCCCATCTAGTTTAAGTCCAAAGCACCTTGCATTAGGTGTGAAGCGTAAATAACTCTGGAAAAGATTTTGTGTTGACTGAGACTAACTACAATACAGTACATCTCACTCTTGTTACAATACGGTAAATCTGACAGAACAAATACATCCTTCACAGGCTTGAACAAAAAGCTGGAACTTTTTAAGTGGCTGACACCATGAAAAGGTTCTTTGCAGAAATATACATTCTCAGCTTCAAGGATTTTGAAGACAACATCTGAAATCACTCTAAATTTATCCCAGCGCCTGCATGGGACAGACAGCAATCTCTGGAAAATAGTGGAACTAGCTTGAAAGAAAAGCTGGGAATGGTGTAGCACAGTTTGGGCAGCATTTCCCAAGGTTTCTGTGGAATTTTAATTTTTAAACACATGGATTTTTCTCACCCTACTACTAAGTTCTGGTAATACTGAAAACAACTTTCTTCTTCTTGACTTCATTATATACATTGAAGCCTACAACAGTAATGAGACTGTTCAATCAGACCAACTACAGACAGATTTACCCAACTACACATTACACACTCTCTCATGAGAGCCATCTCTCCCAATGCATTCATGGAATCTAAACTAGATTTTGAGATCCCACCCCATAGAGCCTCTAAATTTTAGTGGAGAAATACAGTTCAACCCAGGCAGAATAAATCAATATATACCATTTGCCACTTCCTGTTTTGGCTATTATTCAAACACACCCCCAAAAATATTAGTGATTTCATAATGAAGTATTATATCGTTCACATATTTACATATAGCTCAATAAAGCACACAGCTTGAAAAAACCCCAGTTTTTTCTTCTCCTCTTTCTTCTTTCCCATATCTCTATCAGGAACATCAAACTAGGAGTAAAACTCTCCAAGCCATCAGACCAACCTTCCCAGAGACAGAATGGGGCAGTGATGCCTTTACATGGAGAAATCACACTAACACAGTAACCAGGACCAAATCCATCACATACGTGTGTATTCTGAAAATAGTGTTTTTCACCATCATCTTACTTGGGGATGGATGAGGGCCAGATAGAAATGTGCTCTGCTGCAATATCATTCACAATGTCTTCCTAAGAGAAGAAAGATGGTATGAGAAACCACAACAAGAAACATTTCAAGAAAACCAAGAAAGACTTTGATGATATATACTAACCCGAACATTATGAAGTTTGACAAACAGGGACAATATTGTAGTTAGAACCAATGGTTCCTGTAGAGGGGGAAAAAAAAGTATTCCCATGAACTAACAAAACTCCACTTTCTTCCCTAAACTTTAAAACTATGTAAGAAGTTCTGCCATCATTATAATTCCCTATTGAAATAGGGCAATATTTTGTTCAGAGACCTGCAACACAAGGATACTGCAAGAATGTTTCTGTAGAAAGTTTTTAATTACTTCAGATTTTCCCGAGTAACTCCTTGGATATAAACTTTACTTTTGTTTTATGCATCTTTATGTTGTTTCTGTGATTACTACCTAACCCTAAACTTATGCTAGATATAACAAAACTTTGTATGCATTTACAAACCCAGAAGCTATAAACAATTTCCCTCCTTCTTACTTCTGCTGCTTAGTATGATGCATGTAGCAGCTTCTGTCTCCCTCCAAAAGGAATGCTTTGCTTCGTGACAGCTGCAATAAAATACACTCCCAATGTAAACAGATCTCCATCAGAATTCAGGGTAATTTTTTTACATGCTATTCCACACTGCTGTATGCCAGGTATGGCAAATTCAGATGTTTTTCAGTCATACAAAACACCCATATAACTGTTAGGTTTTCTAGAATTTAACACAAAGTCCAGAAAAACACTACACCAAAAAGAAGTTTTGGTTGCAAATACATTTTCAACACCACTGTGACTTACCCGAAGCTTTTTGATGAAGGACAACAGTTCACTCCTAAATGAGGGACACAAATTCCCCTATAAGTATTCATCCACAATAAAGAATATATGTACACTTAAAACAAGAGTCAGTAGAGCAAATTCTTCACTTGACAAAATACCCTTTCACCTCTAGGTTTACAAATGCAGGGCATGTAAATGAGATGCTCAAGCAGCCCATTCACTTCTAACAAAGTTACCTGCAAATTTTACACTAAAACAGGTTAAGTAAGAGGTATGTTCTTCCGTCAAGCTGTAAAAGGCATGAAAATCACAAAAATCAACCATTGACTCTAAATGGGAAACCAACTGAACTGTACTGCAATTCCCCAAGCTAAGTTTGCAACAATGACCTACAGACTTACAGAAGAGGGTACAGAGTTATCATTTATAATGTACTTCGATTTCCTTGTCATGAACATCAGAAATTGTCACTATAAGACAATCCAGACAAGGACAACCTTTGGAAAAGGTTTCACTACTTCTTTTCCATAATAACAAAAGGGTCACTGCTCTTTACTGTTTGAATCAAAGGGTCAGGAAAGGTTCAGTCACCTGGAGTACATCTGTACCTCCCTTTCCTTGCCAGAGTACACAACTGGAAGCTACAGCACGTCCGTACCCTCTTACACCTGCCCCAGAGCAGCAAAAGCAAACGCAGCTGGCCTTTAGCACACATTAACCTGATTAGCTCAAGGAAGGAAAAGACACAGGCAAAAGTGAGACAGAGGCACCTTTCCCAAGGGTTTAATGTGAAAAGTTGTTCAATACAACCACACGTGCCAAACTGTACCATATCAGACAACTGATATTTAGGCTTAGATTTCAGAACAGGCCAAGAACACTGGACAAATCAGAGTCCTGAATCAGTCATTTGAGGCTAATGCTGCCAGTGGTTAGGTGTCTGACAGAGAAAATTCTTGACCAGAGTAATTTGATTTTCTTTCTCTTTGCAGAGCTTAGCTGAACTAGAATTTCATTTCAAAACTGAGTAACATTTAGCTTTAGACTCAGAAACAAAGCTAAATATAGATACCCATGCTGTGAGCTACATGCTTGATACAGCTATAAAAGTATGTAACTGATACAGAATAATTCTATTTGATGCAAAGCAGACACCCTCCAGCCCATCAGCTACACAGCCCTCTAGATGCCATTGACGTTACTGGAAGATCTGCACTGGTTATAATGGAAGCACAGCCATATATGCTTCAGTTTCTGCATGGAGAGCTGCCTCTCGCACACTCCTTTTCGGCCCCTGCAAAGGAAAGTCAACACATACCTGCTAATACCCAACTCCCACAGTGGACAGGATTTTTACTCAGATCTTTAGCTGCTGCCACCACTCTGATAGTGGAATCCAGACAACTGTTGAAGGGAACACAGGCTCAAACGAACCATTCAAGCCATCTTCAAAAATAAGTTTAGAAAACATACCTGTACATAATACCCAGTGTAGACTCCCTGTGTTTTATTAGACTCACTCTTCCATCATTGCCACGTTTGTGCTGGTTGGATACACTGCAGATTTGTACAACAACTTCCCAGAGATCTTTAGCTGTGCGTCTACTTTCTTTGGGACCTGGCAGTTCCTTGCATGTAGCAGCCAGCAACTGGCCCAGCTATGCAATGCAATGCAAAATATACAGTAACTAAGGCTCCTCTGCATATCATCTACAGCAAAGGAATTACTGGCATTTAGATGGCTAAGCAAGTGATTTGAAATTAAAAACTACAAAGCAATGTGACTAAATTTTGCAGCAGCAACACTGATGAAGAAGCTGGAAAATAGGGATTAAACAGAGCATTTTTCCATTTATTAGCTTCTTTAGCATGTATTTCATTATTACAAGCTACAGAAAACAAACTTACATATTGCATAAAACCTAAACCCCATAAAATACAGTTTTAGAAAGACTGGTTCTTTAGAACTCACTTAATTTCCATATAGTAATTAATATTAACCAAAACTAGCACAATGTTATACAAAAAAACTGAACCTCAAAACTGAAACTAGGAAGTATCATAGGTAAGTAGAGCAGAGTAAAAATGAACCTGTCCTGTAATACGACCTGCCCATCTGCTCCAAGGCCTAACTGTGAAGTAGAAACATTGCTGTGAAACAATTTTGAAAACAAAGTTTCTGTGATTACTACTAAAGTTTCAAAGAAGGCGAGGCTTGAATGTTTTCAAAAATTCAACACTGGTGTTGGGTGCAAGAATGGAACCCTTACAATGCATTTGGAACACAAGTATCTTAGGAACAGAAAAGAAGCCAGACATGAAACCAGAAATCTGCACACTTCTCATACGTCCTACATAAATCTAGACTGAATTCGTGCTGAGAGGAGAGTCCTTTAGGGAAGTGCTACAGGGTTTCAAACCTGGATCATGACCACATACATCTGATGGAACCAACCTTAGCTGGCAGCCAACAAGGGCCAAGATGTAGTTTGTTTCGTGTATTCCAGCAGCAGAACTTCCATGTTTTTTGTCAACTGCTAAACATGATTGTTGCGTAGCCCTACTGTGCTCTATACCATACTTAATTCATTACACCCACAAAGCCCCACACTCTTGAGCAGAAGGGTACTTGCTTTGAAAAGTACAAAAGACTTCAACAGAAAAAAGTCAATACAGTCTGAGAAAGCTTTGAGACTGAGCACTCGTTACCTTCACATAAGGATTAGTTTGAACCAGAGGTAATGGAACTTGCATGGTCAAATACTCGTTCTCACACCAGTTTAACAGGAAGGCAACACATTCTTCAGCTATAACTTGTCGAAGAGGAATATCTAAAAGGAAAGGGGTTCTTTGTTTAACTTTTTTCTGAGAAAACAGTGTTGCAAATCCCACTCCCTCTAATCAGCTCTTTTTGTTCCACAGCTACCACAGTAAAATATGATGCTTAGCCCCTACGAGAGACTTCACCTCTGTAAACTAAGAGCAACAAGAGTTTCATCTAATCACAACGGTACTATGTTACTTTCTCCTTGTGAAACCGGAGAGGTTCAACAACTAGAAAAATCTTTCAGGTAGAAGTGCAGACATGTTTATACTGTTCAAGTCCTTTAATTGGCACTGAACAGAAACTGCTGATGTTTAGCAACAGGTAGGCATCATGTTCATTTCCAGCTTCTAAAAACTAATTAAACTTCTGAAGACCTACTAAAACCAGTGTCAAAGCCACTGCTATTCCTCCACTTATACACCTAAGCGATAAATCTGCAATACCAAATCGTTTTATTTTGCTGTGGTTTTTTTCTGCTTCTCTGAAGGCTGTGCTTTACTGCATCCTAGAAAGGACAGTAGTGTACTTACCAGGTACTCTCATTTCCAAATATCCTCGGACTCTGCTTATGAGATCAGAAGGAGGACGTTCCCCAGAAGCACCAGGTCCAGCTTCATGAGTGTAAATATCCAAAAGTAGCATTTCATTCAGCATGACCTGACGGAGCTTTGGAGAAAACTCTGTCACAAGCTCCAAGCAAGCAGCAAAAAGCTGTTTTGCGTGGACAAAATCCTGCAATAAAAATTATATGCACTAAAGATTCCTAATGAATTCACAAGAAAAAATACTACAAGCTAAAGTGCCATTCAGCTCTATCCTGGCTGAGCCAGCCTTGGCATCCATTAGCATCAGCATTGCTCAAGCATCTCACAGTGTCTACTTATGAGTCCTTTGGACTTGCTATTAAGCTTAAGATTTACAGATTTTTTGAAAACAAACGAAGGAGTTTAAGCAAAAACATGCTAGAACCAACTACTAGTATGTTTGGCACAATTTTGTTTTAACTGCAGTTTAACAAATTTTTCAGTTACAAGGAAAATAGAAAATGGAAAGCCATTATCTTTGCTCTGCTGATGGAACTTTGAGAGACAGAAATACTTAACCATTATACAACACATGGAGCTTGTTACACGACGTCCTTCATCTCCCAATTTTTCAGTTCTTTTTCTAAAAAAGGGCCTTCCAAATTTTTCACTTTGTTAAGATTCAATTGTCCAAACCAACCAGTAAGCTCATACGGCTTGCTCACCTTAATGGCACAGCAGTGTAATCCCTTTGCCATCAGGATGTAGACCAAATCCCTAGTCAGACTGTCTTTGATTCCTAAAATAACATTGCCATAAACATTTGGTACTTCCCACTGGGAGAGAAACACATAGGACATTTGCAGAAACAAGTTTTAGAATTCTCATCACTGCTTAAAACATCATAAACAAACCCCAAATATTGAAAACTACTGCCAACTCTTGTCTTTATATCTAATAACAAGTAAGTATGGCTCATTTAGAAATACAATAAAAAACACCCAACTACCCTTGGTTCACACTCTGCATATGCAATAATTAAGGGGAGGAACCAAAAAAAAAAAAAAAGACAAGAAATCTTTACTTAAACAAAAAGTCTTCCTCTCTCCTGCTCCCACTTTCTAATGATAGAAATTTAAGATAAAACAATATTGCCATCTAGGCAGAACACTAAAAGCAAAAGCTATGAAAACATCTTTTCTCATAAGGAAAGCTTGTGATACAGCCAGTAATACCTTAAAACAAAGGTTACAGGTTTTGTTGTAATGCTCTTCACATAGAATGTGAGTTTATATATGTATCATCATTCCCACTGAAACACCACTACACAGAGGGAAAAGATAACTCATCCTGAGGATCTATGAGAAAACATTTATTGTTCACTGCAGTATGATACCTAACCAGTCCTTGAATTATGTTTTCTTGTGCCCACATGAACTAAGTTACCTTACTAGAAATCGTCCAGAATTGGCGTTCTGAGGTCATACCATGCAACTCAATGAGGATCTGGCGAATCCTCCAAGGATCCACTGACAGTATGAGCTGATGTTCAAGCTGGCCAATATTGACGCTTGCTGAAGCTAGAAGAAAAGCAGTCAGGTCTCCAGCATATTTCTTCTCCATGTAGATACTTACAATTCTTCAGTATATAACATTTCAATCAGAACATAGTAAGAACAGCAGATACATCATGCTTCCATACGTCCAGCCATCCTATTGTGCCCCTCCATGAAGACCTTGTGCTGCCTTCCCAGCACCTGGACCTAAAGGGCTGCTTGCAAGCCCCCTTCCTTACTCCAGCAGCTCTGAGTACTCTTGCTATAGTAAAGCAATAGGTTCAAGATCTGCATTAAAAGTGTGTTCCTATACCGCTTTAGTGAAAACACACATTGTCTTAACTGGCTTAAGTTACTTTAAGACTGCATTAAAGCTGAAAAGGTAAGGTCTTTCCAGCTCCAGCCACCATCTGGCACCTCTCATTAGCTTTGACTTGTGCAGCTGCACAGCCAGCCAGCTGTATCAGGGAAATTAACTGGTTGAAAAGATCTGTGTTTTACTTTGGTAGGTTTAAAATTTCATTCAGCTGGCACTCCTGGTGCAGCTTTCCACACAGTCACATCATCATTAGTGTATATAAGTCCAGAGACAGGGTTCCCTTTCTGGAAACAGCTGCCATAGCCACATTCAGTTCAAACCAATGCCACACTCCCACTTAGTCACCTACGACACATTCATTTGAGCTTATCTATTACATTCACTTGAGACACAAGCAAGTAACAGCCACCTTCTTGAACAAGCAGGACATGCACCAACTAACAACAGCAAGTATTCTCTCTAAAAACATTCTCTCCAAACTTTTTTGAGAACAGACCTGCACTTAGTAACCTCAAGGTTTTCCTCATGGAAACAGGGCACTGTCTGATTGTAAGTTAATGAAAATGCTGTGAAAATTACCTGGGATGTCATAAAAAGAAGTCACAGGTTTTGTGCACAGGTTGATTCGAGGAGATCTCTTCCGCATTTGGTCAATGAGCAGCTTCCGTTCATCATCTTTCAGCAGTTTAATGAAAAGCTCATGAGATGAAATCATGAAGACAAACTGAAGATCTTCCATGCCCAAACACAAGTTTCTAAAGAAATAAAAATGTTAGTACATAAGCAGGAATAAAGTGCTTATTTTTCCAATTTTAAGTTTTTGAAATATTTATTGAGCTGTATTACATTGCTTACAAAGTGCGAATTCAAGTTATCTTAATATGGGTACATACTTGAGAAATGCTGCCATTCTTCTCTTCATTTCTTCAGAAGCATTTTCCAAGTTTATTGACCCTGAACAAACCTGGAAAAGACAGCAGAAAAGAACTAAGCAGCCCCTTGTATAATTATAACATTTAGTTACAGCCAGTGTTACTGACCAGCTTTCTGGTTCACAAGTACTAACAGCCAGTAAACCTCTATCTCAAGTGAAGCAAAAAAGTTATAGAATCATGGAATGGTTTGGGTGGGAAGAGACCTTAAAGATCATCCAGTTCTAAAAGCCTTGCCATGGGCAGAGACACCTTTCACTAGACAAGGTTGCTCAACGACCCATGCAGCCTGGCCTTGAACACTTCCAGGCATAGGGCATCCACAGCTTCTCTGGGCAACCAGTTCCAGTGCCTCACCATCCTCACTGTAAAGGATTTCTTCCTAATATTTAATCTAAACCTGCCACTTTCAGTTTGAACCTATTACCATTGTCCTGCTCCACAACAAAATGCAAAAATTCCTCTCCAGCTTTCTTCTAGTCCCCGTTAGGTACCTCAAGGTGCTCCAAGATTCCCCTGGAGCCTCTGCTTCTCCAGGCTGAACAACCCCAACTCTTTTGGCCTGTCTGATGTTTTTACTTTGTAGAGCAATTTTGGAATTTGGTCAAGTGCTGTTGGGTGGGAACCAAGTGCAGCACTGCTGGGTGGTTAGCCTAATTCATCTAGAATCAAACCTGTATTTCTGTCTTGCTCTGTGTAACCCTGTCATGACTCTGTTACCCTAATTGTAGAGATGAGACCAGCTCTCAAGGGCTGCCTGTAAGCCAAAGAAAGTAAGGTAAGATTTGACTGAAAAAGCTTGATAAAGAAAGCTCAGTACAATTGTGTGAAATAAGACTGTCTCTGAAGGAAACCTGATAAAAGCTACTGCCATCACATACAGATCAGTTTCCTTCAACCTGTACACAAAATAGGAAATTTCAGACAACTGCGATCTTCCCTCAGACATAATTTACATTTCTTTTTCCTATTCCTCTGGTATACAGCAGCACTGATGCTGAGCGCTACACTATCAGTCAGCCTCAAAAGATCATTTAGCACATGAGTTTAAAAATGAAATATTTCTAAGTGCAAAACGATTAAGATTCACTAGGACTTGGGTTTATTTGTAAAACCAGCAGTTGAAAAATAACTAGATAGTTGAATTTGATTGCCAATTTGCAAGAATTTTTTTTAGAAGTATGTTTCAGTCCCAATATGAGCAGTTACTGTAAGCTTTCACTTGCTCTGCAGTAGAGTACTGTCAGTTAATTTTTGGCACATGCTTGAAGAGACAAGCATAAGACAAGGCTCAAATTAATAAAAGATACTAAAATAACAGCAAAGCAATAAAAGGATTAAGTTTAGTTTGAGGAAAAACTGTTTCCCAAAAAGCTTTACTAAGGGTAACAGTGTAGGTCTCACATGACAGTAACTCAGGCTCACTTCACCACACACTAACTTCTACAACACAGCTCGTAAGGGAGAAGTGGTCCTCTTCCACAGGTACTTTTTCTACTCATTCTCTCTGTCTTGGAGAATTTGATTCTTTGTTCCATGAAAACAAATATTCAGCAATATCTCCATATAATTTAACAATGTCAGGAATAGCAGTGATTGCAAATGTAAGCTGAAGCAACAGCTCACCACTGGATCCTCCCCAACAGATGGAAACAGAGCTATGAACACAGATGCAAACTGATTACTGAGTGTAATTTTACTAACTGCAAACAAGTTGAATAATGCTTGGGAAGTTACCTTTCTCTGCTTCAGAAATTTGAGCATCACTTGAAACAATAATAGTTAAAAGGGGAAAGAAATCTCTCTTTTGACTTCCAATTTTTAATTAATGTTTTACCTCAAGAAGGAAGTCTATTTTCTCTTTGCTGGGTTTCAGGAACAGTTGACAAAACTGAATATCAATTATTCGACCTTGTAATACATCGCAGACTGTGTTGCACACACAGACTTTGAAACAGACTTCATCCAGAGCATCATTCCTGCATGAACACAAAACTGAAGGTCACAGGACAGCTCTGACAAACAAAGAGTGGTGTTGCAGCAGGTAGAAAAAAAATTTAAAATAATCAGTAAAGTGATAAAATGAACTGTTAATGTTCATTACATTTTTCCATATATGGCCACACATCCAACCAAGGAGCTGTGGTGTGATGTAAAACATAGTTCAGAATACTGCTAATAGAAATGAAGGCTGAAGTTTCTTGGATGTAAGTAGTTCATTGTTATAAGATTTTACATACTTTCCACAAAAGACATAACTAATGAAAATTGCTCTTCATCATCACTGAACATTGATCACTATTTTATGTCTCACCCTTGCTGAGCTTTTTGGAAGAGTTCTCTCAGCACTGATTGTCTGAACTGTTCAGGTAAACTGAGGGTTAGGTTATCTTGAAGGAATACCTTCACTAAGTCCTGTAACAAAAACACAGCTGGAATAATCAATGCACAATGCAAAGGAAACAAAGAAAATTATTTTATCTGGTAAAAATGATCAAACTAAGAGAAGCAGCTTGCATCTATATTTAATACTAAAATTCATTGAACAACCAGAAAAGAATCAAGTAATAAAAAAGTTCACTATCATCAGAAAAATCAAAGAAAAAACAAACAAAAAAAAAACCCCAAAATAAACTTGCACATCTAAGTTGCAATATTCCCTGAAACCCAAAGCATTAGAATCTACCTGAAAATCCCTTATCTCAGCTGGCAGGAATTATTTACCATTGTATGGAATCTAAGGTATTTTAATCTAATATGTACCAGATTATGTTATATTCCTAAACACATAGGATTTAAAACAGTATGTTAGTGGTTAAATTACCATTTAAAATTTCTTAAAATCTGTACCAGTTCAAATGGAATCATCCACACAGAATGATAAAAAACCCTCTCAAATATTTGTGCGTTTATATAGGCATCCCACCTGATATTTGCCAGATTTCATACAGCTGTGGATTTGACTATATGGAGTTGCCTGTTGAGATGCATCATCAGAAGATGAGGTAAGAACTTCACAAGCTTGACAATACCCTGCTAACCGTTCTTCATCTATGGTAAAATGAAGTGATGATGAGCCATTCTGAAAAGTAAGAGTTAAATCAGATCTTAGTAACCAAAGTATTATGAAACATACGTTTAATTCAGAAACAGAGACTCACAATTTCCCCAAGTAACAGCAAAAGAACAAAAGAATTTGCATGTACACACTTTATTTACATAAAAATCGGAGTTCTGCAGTTTTGGAAATATGAATATGAAGCAAAATAAGAAAGAAAGCATACTTTGTTTATAAATTAAAATGTACTTTTTTAAAAGGTTAGAACATAGGCAATCTGATTTCCAAGGGAAAGTTAGATTAAAAAAAATACAAGTGCTCTGTGGCTACCTTCCTCAAAAACACATCATCACCACGGACACAGGATGTACTGTTCAGTTGAGTTAGTATTAGCACTGGAGATGTTATTTCTGCATTTTTTGCATCAATACAATTTGTGTGAAAAAATATTAGTTACAAAATGTAGAACAAAGTAGCAATATACTGGAATCAATTAATATAATTTCAAACCAAGCACCACGTGAAAAAAAAAAATTGTCAAAACTTCAGGAAAATTCTTTAAACCTCTGTGTACCATTAAGAGTTACTAAACTGCTAAAGAAGGAAGCAATAATTTAGACAAGGGTTTTTTTTTCAGAAGAGTTGAATACACATGCTAAAAGAACACTTGTTACCTTTGCAATCAACTCCTTTGTTTTGAAAAATTTTTCCTTAGCCTTTTCATGAACAGCTGCATTTGTAGATCCTTGTTGGAAATAGATCGCACCCAAATCATAGCAAACCTGCAAACAGCATTGATATAAAACACACGGTCTTGGACATTATGTTTCGAGTCAAGATTAAATATTTCAGTTCAAATGTTGCATGTACTTTAAACTATTCCTACTTTTATCTAATTTACCAACACACACTGTACACCTTACCCACCTACTTCAATTGCTTCCTCTTTAACTGCAATCTCAGTTCGAGTAATTCTGCACAAGCATTACAAAATTAAAGAACAATTTTCCCATTATCATTGAAAACAATGCAATAATCTGTCCTCATATAATGGGTTATTTCAGGGGACTGAGGGGGCAAAAGTGAGAGGGTGGGAAGCAATGATATTTACAAGGTTAAAAAATTCTATTAATGTAAAAACGAAGTCAGTATTCTCTCACTGCATTACAAAGAAAACCATCAAAAAACCCAAAGCAACATAGGGAACATTAAGAGAAAAATACTGCAATTTACTTAAAAATTATTACTTATCACTTTTTCTAAAGAAACAAATACATACTGAAAGTTTCAGTACAAAATGTGAGCTACCTGGCACTGTATCTCCTCTGCGCTGATTTTCAGTCCAGCTGTGGAACTCTCTGTTTCTCCATTCACCATGCCAGGTTCCATGGCCAATAAATCCAGAGTTCTTATGGTATGGACATAAAGATCTTTGTTTAATTTAAGTGCTCCTTCTAGGACCAGGATGGAGTCAGCAGCCTGCTCCTTCAACTGTAATAATTCAAATTCATTCAAAGAATTAATCTCTTGGTTTTGAGTTTAACTCTGGGTGTAAGTTAATGCAACAATTTGAACAGTTCAGTATAAGGATAGTTTTAAAAAAACTTCTTACATAGCTGTTCTATTCTCATGTAGAATTGGCTCCTGTATTTCTTGTACAATAAAGAAATTCATATTTATATGTAAATTGGAGCAAAAATAAGAAGGGAAAAGAGTCTCACCACTTTCAAAATATTTTCAGTTAGTTCCTTTTCTTGCTGAATCTGGTTCATACTGCAATTTAGACACAAGAGGTCACGAGTTGAGTTATAACCTGCATGTTATTTTATTTAATGTTCTAGATCACAATAATTCATTCATGCTTGGTTTCGCTTAACTACATTTTCAATTTCATTATGCAGGACCACTGACTGCTCTTATTTATCTATATCTGAAATACAGAACTATATAATGAAAATCTCATTCATATTGTATCTCATTTTTATGAGAATGTGGTTCAATAAAACAAAAAGTTGCAAAGTTATCACTGCCTTTTTTAAGATCAGATTGTCAACAGCAATTCAATAGCAAAACAATAATGAAGAAAGCTTCCAGAGCCTAAGTGTCATGAAGCTTCAACATTAAATCTTCTCAAACATGTCAGAGGCAGAAGTGTGTTTACATGTTTATGTAAAAAATTAAAAGTATTTTAAAATTATTTTCCCAAAGAGATTTTCTTTTTTTAATTCAGGATCAGACTCTGATACATATAGGACAATATAAGATTTATAGTAAAAGAAGGAAGAGGAGTAGTGGTATGTTTAATCACATAGTTAACAGACTCTGAAAACAAGCAATGTCTAATGGTCTAATGTCTAACAGGAAAGGAAGAATATACATGAAATAAATCCAAGTTTTCCATGTTACAAGTAGACATTTTAAGCAACTGTATGTCATAAACATGATTTAATCCACTTAGAAATTACATCCCTGATTATAAAATACCCACAACATCCACATGAATTACATCTGTAACTTACACATTTAACTGAGGTGGACCAGGTTTCACTTGCTTTACAGGAAAACTACTTTGAACGATGGTCCTTATGGCCCTACATAGGGGAAAAAATTAAGCAAAGAATGATATTAGCCTCAGAAGTGTAGTAAGCAGATTACAGGCCTCTTGATAATAGCAGTTTACCATTTCAGAAACATTATACCATTAGAATACATCCTTTATTCAAGAGCAAATCTAGTAGCTAAGAAATGCCCTTATGTCCATAAAAAGCTAAAAGACATGAAGTTTTTATATTTATAAGGTGAGAGTTCAAACCACTACCTTGACTATTTTTTTAGGGAAGAAAACCAGATTTAGAATAGCTTTTCAGACTCAGCTCCTTCCCTATAATCTAGCAACAGATCACAATATTATTAGTACTTTAGGACTCTTTCTCCTTCTATGTACAATTATACAAATAGAAGAAAACACTGCTTCGTTCTATAATGATTTTATATTATTGCCTAGTAGTAGTTTACCATCTGTTGTAGAGCAGTATTGCCATTGCAGTGGTTGGGGGTAAGCTGGACAGGTCTACATCCACGTGTTTAGTTCCTGGGGGAACTTTGCTGATGCACAGAAGTTCATTCAACAGCATGTTCAATACAGGGACAGACAAGCTATTAAAAAATAAAAGAGAGAGAATCATATACTTCATAGAGTAAATCTACTTATGGAATGTTAAACAATATACACTACTATTCAGTACTGGATTATTACTTAACATCCCATGGATGTTTATGCAGCATTTGAGATCAGGTACGTAAAGCGGTTACCAGTATTAGCTGCATAAATTAAGCCCTAGTGGATGGTTGCCCTGACAGCTGAGCTACTACTCTGCACAACTGCATTAGCCCACACAGGCGCCTTACCAGAATAATCCAGTCACCTGTAACAGCACGACCCAGCTAATAAGAAATTCTTTCTAAGCAGCCCCAGACCATACTCCCCAAAGGTAAACAACCCCATTTCCATCACAAATGAAACTTCACTCACATAAAGTGAACAGTGAAGTTAAAACTAGAAACTTTATGAATACAGATTAAGTAAAATACACATCACAGAAGACAGAACTCTCTTCAACAAAATGAGAAGACATGCAGGCTGGACTGCACTGCTCCAAGCTTTTGTGGTATAATTTATCATAACTAAAATACTATTACTAATTTAGACACTATTTGAAATTAGATGACCTACTGCCAAAGTACCTTTGACCTTGTGAAAAATTTGCATTCTTTGTAACCAGTACTGAAAACAATCAGTGAAACTACACTTTTAGCAGCTAAAGTCAGGATTTCTGTTTAACCAATTCTAGGTCTTGTGTTCTTTTCAGGAACATTCTACGAGGAGTGGCTGAGGGAGCTGGGGGGGTTTGGCCAGAAGAAAGAAGGCTCAGAGGGGACGTTATCACTCTCTACAACTCCCTAAAAAGAGGTTGTAGCAAGGGGGTGGTCAGTCTCTTCTCTCAGGCAACAAGTGACAGGGTGAGAGGAAATGGCCTCAAGTTGTGTGAGGGGAGGTTTAGACTGAATTTTAGGAAAAAAATTTCACCAAATGGGTCGTCAGGCATTGGAACAGGCTGCCCAGGGAAGTAGCTGAATCACCATCATACCCCTAAGGTATTTAAATTATATGTAGATGTGACACTTAGGGACATGGTTTAGTGGCAGACTTGGCAGTGTCAGGTTAACAGTTGGCATCGAAGATCTTAAAGCTCCTCTCCAGCCCAAAAGATTCTACAATTCCATGCAAGTTAGAGCTAGGCCAATTATTGGCCCCTTAAGATTTTACATTAAATTACAGACAAAGGGGGCAAGAGACCTATGTGAATGAATAAGGAACTCCTGCCACTACCTAAGTGTCAACAGGAAGCCAAGTGTAAACAAGAATCACCTAGACACAATCCTGTGCCATGTGGTCTGGGATGACCCTACTTGAGCAAGGAGGTTGGTTGGATCAGATGACCCACCATGGTTCTTTCCAACCAGACCCATTCTGGGATTCCATGAAGTGCAGATCCCTAATGTGCACAGCACAGCCAAAGTGAAGTAGTTCCTGACCGTTCTAGCTCATCAGGCCATTCTTCAGCTGAAATTTCCAAAGGAAAGATGCAAAGCTGGGGTTTGTCTATTTCAACCATAGTCATTTCAGTGACCTGGTTCACAGACATATGGAGCTCTTGAATAAAACTGGAGCAAGACCTCCAATTTCAAGCACGTCAGAATGAGGACACTTATGCTAGTTTTGTCAATGAAGAAAACATAACCTCCAATTCATCTTTATGCAGTTTAAATGTACACATCTTAATGTGTAAGACATGCTATTTTTCCTCTCTAAACAATGTTGATTTGTTCAGACATTCTGCCTTTACCAAAACCCTTTCCTAACTTACAGCTAAAACTTGATTTCAATTGTCACACCCAAGACTGTTCTTAATGTAAGGAAGATACTGTCAGAAAAGGGAACAAGACTGATTTCCATTTTTCAAAATAAATATCTCAAGCCCCTTCAATTTAGTAAATTCAGCATGAAGATGTACAGACTATATACCTTTTTTCTAATACATCCAAGTCCCACTTCAGATGAGCAGCAACTTTCAGAGCAAGAAGTTTTAGAATGCGGTTTCTTTTGTTATCAGGTGGTGGCTGGACTTGGTTCTGTTCATTCACTGATGGTTTTGAAGCTTGTTCCAAGAACTGAACAATCAGCTGCACAGGTGGCGGATCTGCAAAAAAACACAGCCACTCCTCAAATTCTTTGTAAGCCCAGAAATTAGGTGTTTTTTCCAGCTATGAACAGGGTTCTTTTATCCTTGGTGTTCATAGTGCTGACATTGTTACCTGGTAGATTCTAATCCCAAATGGTGTCCTGCATGTGCTGACTCAAATCAGACTATTAACATATCTTTGCTTAACCACATTCTCACACTTTTATTTATTCTCACTATTTTGTACTAATTATGTTTCAATGCTTCCATCTACTGCAGAAAATAAATGCTGCCTAATGAAATCAGAAGTGAACTGCTGTAAAAGCCATATATCTACTTGTAATTCTCCTGTGCATGTGAAGTATATTTACAAGCAATTGCTGGTACTTCTGAATACATTTAGAAAATACTTGCAGATTGGTTAAAAACAGCATCAAAAAAAGCACCCAATCTCTCCCTTACAATAAGATAACCAATTCTTTTGAGCTTATTTGAAAAAACAGGCCACACCATAACTATTATTAATTCACTGAACTTTGAGAAACATAAAACAAGTATACAATTTACTTAATTCATTACAAAATAGAGTATAAAATCTAAGCGTAGATCTAAGCATAAGATCTAAGATGGACTACACTTAAATTTACTTTTTGTAGAGGCAACACCGGTCCAGGTTTTCCTGTTTCCTCCACCTCCTGGCAGAATTCCGGTACTGAAAAAGATGTCTACCATTTATGACTGTCAAAAGATCAGCTATTTTAAAATATAATCGCTTTCTTATAACACATCAGACGCGACTTCTATTTATTCCAGGTCCAGGGAACAATTTCAGCACTGAACCTTTCGGAGGACTTAAGCTCCTGCCACTAACAAGACTTCAATGCGGGAAATCCAGCTGCGAACTGCAACGATGTTCACGAGCAGCACTTCCCACCGTACAAACAAATTACAACACCTCCGCACGCAACATTCTCATATGCGAAAGGAAAAGCGATCTACCAGGCAAGAAAGACAGAGCTTTAATAATAATGAAGTTATTAAATAGGAAAGATAATGTGAAATAAGAAAAACCGCGTTATTGGCGGCAGTAAATGCCGCCACACAGCCGCAGGCAGTGTCCGGCTCCCTCTGTCCCCCACTCCCCAGTACCGCAGCAGAGCCCCTCGCACCGATGCCTCACAGCTCCCCCGAACGCTCCTGCCCCAGGAGGGGCCGGGGAACGGGGCTGGGCCGAACCCGAGGCCGCGGGGAGGCGGCGGCCAGCAGGGCACGCACCGGGAGAGGGCTTCTGCAGGTGCTGCTCCAGCAGCGCCTCCTCCAGCACGAACTCGAACCACGACGTCTGCGGCGGCGTGCATGGTCGGCTGGAGGTGGCGGCTTCCCGGTCCGCCGCCTCCGCGCTCATGCTGGCCACTCCACAGGGAACCGCGCACAAACCCCACCACACCCACGGCCGCCCAGGGCTGCTCAAGATGGCCGCCGGCCCCCGCCCCCTCGGGGGCGGCCCGCGCGGGGCTCCGCCCGCCGCAGCGCGGGGAGCCCGGGGCCGAGGGAGCGGCGCTGAGGCCCGCGGAGTGTCTGCGGGTTCGCGACTGGGCGCTGCCAGCACGCCCTGGGCCAGCCTGTCGGCACAGCAGCCTGGCTCCCGTACGGAATCGGTGTTTTTCTTTCCGAAATCACTAGTTCGATGCGTATCCCCTGCCACGCCCCGCAGCCGTCCCTCCGCCTGTTTTCCACCGCGGCCCTGGCCCCGCAGGGCGCCCCCTGCGAGCACTCAGGCCGATAAATGGCTCACCCTCCATGCTCCTGCCCCATGCACGCCCTAATGCCTCATGAAAAGGGTAAAGAAATTAGGACCTTGATCCGTAGAGGCAGATTTGAATCATGGAATCATAGAATGTTAAGGAGTTGGAATGGACCTTAAGAATCATTTAGACTCAACCACTACTGCTGTGGGCAGACACCTCCCACCAGACCAGGTTGCTCAGAGCCCCATCCAGCCTGGCCTTGAACACTTCCAGGGTTGGGACATCCACAACCTCCCTGGACAATCTGCTCCAGTGTCTCCCCACCCTCAGAGCTGATAGGAAAGATAAGTGCTAATGTCTTTACAAATTATTCTATGGGTGAGGGCCTTTAGGAGAAGGGATGTTACTGTCTTTGAAATGGGTCTCTAGGAACATCAAGCTGCACAGGTTTGTTACAGAACCCAGGTGATATGACCAGACAGTTTGAATTCCTGAACTTTAGGGTAATAGGAGAAATGGATCTATGCAATGTCTATTGCAGAACCCACATGATCTGAACTTTTGGTGGATCTGTAGAGCCCAGACAGTCTGAACTTCCAAACTTCGGGGGAAAATGACGATACATGTTTATGGGGTAATATGTGGTAGGCAGTTTGTGAAGGTACTTTCTTAGTACCACAGCCAATGGGGAAAGAGAGAGGGACATGCGTTTGGAAGTTTAGGGTAAAAGGAGGCTGCATCCTCCAAAACCGAGAGAGAGACCCCATAGGGGAATGGCCTGGTGGACTCTCTCCTTTTACTAGAATAAATTTGCAGGACTCCTCTGTCTCCTTTATGGATATTGGCTTTTCTGCACACAGTAAAGAATTTTTTCCTAATATTTGACCGAAATTTCCCCTCTTTCCATTTATACCCACTCCTCCTTGTGCTATCACTACAGTTCCTGACAAAGAATCCCTGCCCAGCTTCTCTGTAGGCTCCCTTCAGGTAGTGAAAGGCTGCTGTGAGGTCTCCACACAACCTTCTCTTCTCCAGGCTGAACAGCTCCAACTTTCTCAGGACATCATAGTGGGGATGCTCCTGTCCCCTTATCAACTTCATGGCGCTCCTCTGGACTTGCTCCAACAGCTCCATGTCCATTTTATGAATGAAGTGGCAGAAGAGCTACTTTTTCAGCAGTAACAACTTCCACTGTTATTAAGGTGTCAGTATTTGCATAGTCCATGTCCAAATATGCCACTCTCTCAACTGCAACTAGCCAGGATCAGTTTCTGAAGCTTTTCAGGTATCCCTCTTGTTAGAACATATATGTCCTGGGGAGAAGCAGGATGACTAGCAGAATCTTTTATCTATTTCAGTAATTTGGATGAATTTCTCTAATATTTTACCAAGAGAAGAGTTCACAAACGCTGCACAGGAGGTTTACAATGTAGATATATGATTACATACAATAATGTTAGAGTACGAGAAACGTTTTCCACCCAGAGGGTGGTTGGGCAGTGGAACAGGCTACCCAGGGAAGTGGTTGCAGCACCAAGCCTGACAGTTCAAGAAGTGTTTGGACCATGCTTTCAGGCACATGGTGGGACTCTTGGGGCTGTCATGCATAGCTCTCAGCTATAAGCATTCTGCACTTTGCTGTAAGTGACTCAAGGAGATAGAGGAAAGTTCTTCTTTCTCATCTTCCATGAGGACGGACATCCATTACATGTCCTGAGTTCAATGCAATTTATCTTCTGTCGTACATGTTACGTTGTGTGTTCAGTTATTTGATGGAAAAAATTAACTACTGCTTCAGCTTTCCTGAGTTAGTTTTATGCACCCATATGTAAAATGTTCAGTTTCAGAATATGAATTACAAAATAATCCTCAGGGAGATCATAGCCTGTTAGCATGACTGTAGTACATTGTTCAAATTAGCCTCTTTTGGAAGAGACAGTTTACCAATAATTATGTTAAGCTTTACTTGATACCAAGTTCAGAAGAGGCAACTTAATAAAGAGCAGTAAGAATGTATGTGCACTTCATGAAAATGTTGTAAGAATTCAACACTTGGAAGAGTCACCTTACTGAAGTTTTGCGGCTCAGCAGTTTTCATTTGCAGCAACAACATATGTAATATCCCTTGGTGTAAGAAATATTGTCGTTTCTTACCACACTACACATACATCTTTAGAAAGGAGGAAAAAACTACTTTAAACAAGGTGTAGCTATATATTAATATATTCACCATACTTATTTTTTATGATTTTGTAAGACCGATCAATGCCCAGCCATGTGAGGTTTTGGCATGAAGGAGTGACTCATGCTGACTCGTTCTCCAAATCTTTCTTTATTAGATTTTACTAAATATTGCTAATTTAGTATCATTGATACAAATAATTTTATGAAATTAATCCAGATTGTTTTATTCAGTTCACATGGTATTTTTGTTCGATCAATTTTTGATGTAAACTATTCGTTTTAATAGTATCAAAATCTTCCTTCTAGGTACAAAACTAATTTACATTTTCATTCTTTATGCCAGGTAAAATTATGAAGAGTGATGAAAGATCTAATTTTAAAACACTAATTATAAATCAAAGCAAGTGTCAAGACTTCAGTAAAAAACAAAGGTTGAGTATCATGGTAATTAAAAAATCCCACTGAGTTGAAAACAGTTAAAAAACCCTTGGCACTTCAGAGCTTACAAGCACTACGTAAGCACCTGTTAACATTCACACATCATCCCATGCATTGGGAGCTGCCCCACTTCAGCGAGGTTAAGAGAAAGGGAAAGAACAAGGTGATTTACCCGTGGTCACAGAGGTGAGTGTTCAAGTCAATGTCAGATTTCAGAAGCTTCTGGTTCCCTTTTTCCATGCTAAAACCAGTCATTTTTTGGACAGCAGGAGTAGGAGGAGGCAAAGTACTAGAGGTTAATTTTCCCATGCTTTCTGTTTTGAGGATCCAAATTTTTACAATGACTGTCCTGATTGGAAGAATTCAGTTCCAACTTTTGCCTGGATGCCCTTCTAGCTTGTCTTCACACCTGCTATCAGCTCTTCTGTTTTCCAGCTGCACACTTTGAATAAGGGTTCCATGTGAAAAGCGAAGTTGGACATAATAGTTTAATGAACAGAAACTTTTCCCAAGTCTTACAACTGCCTTTACGAGCGTAAAATTGTCACAAAGTCATGTTCACAGCTGGGATCTTGCTACTATTTTCCCCTTGTTACAGGTAATTAGAAAAGGGGTCAGACAGAAAAAGTCCCACAGAGTTGGGCAGCCTGTAATAGCAAGTGAGGTGGTGTGTGTCATGTCAGGAAGAGCTGAATTTAGGAGGATACAACAAAAGGTGACAATAAACCAGAAATTGTAAATGTTTTATATTTAACATTGGTAATAATAATTTCACAGTCTAAAATTAATTCAATTTTAAAAAAAGAATACCCTATGTATTGTTACGCACCTGATGGGTTTCATATTCATACTAGGGAGAAAATAATTCAAGTTCTTGCCTCCAGGATAATTCTAGTAAGTCACTGTGTTCTACACAAAAAAGGATATTTTAATACTTTTCTATAGATATCCTACATTCCAAAGTTTTCAAGAAAATTCATGCTGTAAAAGTCTTTGCACTTCTATAATGACATAACTTTGTACAGTGCATATAAAAAGATAATTCAAATTATCACTCCTGGGAAAAGTGAGTATATCATGCTATTGTAACTAAAAACTTGCATCAGGTAAGTTACTCGATGTAACTTATATATAAAAAAGGGCATTTTTAAAAGTAGTGTCCAGATGTCATGACAATGTATCAAGTTCCTTTAACTCCTGTTACAAATTTTCATTTGAGACTGCATAGAGTTCTTTAAGCTTCTCAAACTTTGACCCCCACTCTTGGAGGCAATCATAATTCAGATCTTCATCCCGACTGATGGAATCTAATGAGCTAAGGCTCCCTGCTAGAGAGCATTGCCCTTCTAAGCAGTAAAAATGAATAGTGTCAGCTGGAAGACTCTTTAGATCATTGTCTGCATCCCGTATGATTTGAGAAACATATTCCTTGAAGTCTGGAATGCTGGTAACAGCTGATATTGGTTGTTTTTGATGTGCATGTTTTGGGAGTGAGTCTCTTTTTGGGCCAGTTGGTCTCCTGGAGTGTGGAGCAGCTGCTTCCAAGGAGGAGCGGGGAATTGTATGGAGAGGTTTCTTCAGTTCATCTATATTGTAAGCATTCTGGAAACAAAAAGAATGCAAATATCAGAGAGAAACAACTCAAAAGGAAATAGATTCCCAGAATGTTTTACAACACAAGGCAACACAGTACTGAATTCTGTGAGTTTTCTACAAGCTGAAGAAGAGAGTGCCTAGTTCAGAAGATCTAAGTTCAGATATACCAAATCCCTTTGTGTAATGATAGCTTTCAGCTAAAGCAACATCAATGTGTCCGGAGCAGCCCCCTTGAAAGTGGATACACATGACCAGCACCATGAAAGGTACAGATTGGGTTGAAAGAGAAGCCCCCCACTTAAGAGGATTTCAGGTTAAAAAGGAAAGAAAAAAACCTCAATTTGATAATAAGTTAACTAAAAGGTCTGGGAAAGGAAAGTGAGGAGAGGTTGGATTTGCAAAGCTGGATTGAAGCTGCATTATACCTGGTCACGTTCTCCACCTCCTTCTTCATTATAATTGAAGACATTTTCTCTAACATCCTCCCAGCTTTCACGCTCTTCAGGAATGTGATAAATTCCTCCTTTCCGAAACCCTGAACTTCCCCACTGACTCCACACTGTGTAGGAAACCAAGAGTGCTGGAAGAAATAAAGACACATATTTGTTATATGACAAAGTATGTTGCATGATAAACAAGTAGTTATATGATTTCTGAGATATTAAATCAACTCTTAATTTGACAACTAAATTTGCAGGTAAGAAATTAGTATTGTTAATATATAAACAACTTAAATTCATGAATGTAAAGAATAATCTATGTATATTACATCATAAACTTCATTAAAAGGGTATTTTACTTACCTAAAGGAATCCATTTAAATAGAAGGCATTTTGGCCAATCTCTGGCCTTTCACCAATCCTGAGTAAATAAGATACCCAAAGTAAGTAAACCACTGTTTTAATGAAGGTTACAAGTGTAATATAATCATGGAGTCCTTGCTGTTATGAGATGTATATGCAGTTTATCAACATGAACATAGTTTTATGGTGTTATTAATTTTTTAGTCAAAGTATAGCTGACAAAGGACACACTGCGAACATCTCTCTCTGCCCCACACTTTTAATGAGGCTTCCCTTTTAAGACCATGAACTTTCTAGAAGATCTCCTCCTTCCTAATATGTGAAGAGTATATGTAGCTGTAGGTTCTGCCTACTACAAATGTAAGGGCTCAGGGCAGGTGGGAGTTTCAAATGGTTGTGGCTGCACACAGAGTTGCACACAAAGATGGAAAGCTCTTACTTAAGAAGGATTGAAAGTAAGTTACTCTGGAAGCGAAAAGTCCTAACTTTGCATGAACTGGCTTCAAAGCAAGTCACTGTAACTATGTGCTGTTGTCTGTCTCTTAATATCCTCAAATAGTGATATCCCGAAAAGGTGAAACACTGATCACAACAACACTCAAAGGTAAAACAGACTTAATTCAGCAGAACAAGGTACGAGATTTAAAAAAAAGAAAAAAGGTACATGATCTCCTACCTAGGAAGACAAGGAGGCACATGCTGATTGCCAGAATAGAGCCAGAGCTTAATCCAACAGGTCTTCCAGCCTTCACCTGGCTAATTTCACACCATCTTCCCTTGTAACCTTCAGGACACTGGCAGGTAGTCTTGTCCTGGGCTTGAGCCACACAGGTACCCCCATTCCTACAGGTCCAGTGTCCACAAGGGGATGAAGTACAGTGTCTGAGCCCTGTAAGGGTGTCAGTCACTTCTACTTTCCCAGCTGGGCACCTGAACAACCAAAGCAGATGATATCTTACGGGCAAGCAAAGCATCTGGAACTGTATGTTGTTTTGTGCAAAGTTTGTTACTGTTTCTTTAAAGTAAAGTTTAATTCTTTTCAAACAAACCACAAACCCACACTGAAAGTTTGAAATACACGGAAAGTCTAACTTTGTAAGCTAGTAGACTTAAGAAAATATGAACACATGTTCTGGTTTCCTGATCCAGAAGATATGCACAAGAGCTTTACTCTTTTCTTAAAAGAGGGAGTCATCATTTTCTAACTAACCCTTTTACTACATCCATGTTCTAATCAAAGCCCCAAAAAGAAAATGCATAGCTGAGATCAATGGGAAAAGAGCTAGCAAGCACTTGATCTAAGTTTTGTGATGTTCCTTTGAACCCTTGGGAGAAATGTCATTGACCTCCTGAGAATTACTCATCTTGCTTTTTAGGATTGATTTCTTCTCGCCTGTAATTGGAGAGGCCCTGGAGCTGTAGTGTGAGGTCACAGACCTTCTTGCTCCAATCCAAAGAAGAAATTCTACTGAAAAAATCCCAGAGACTTCATATTGTTCTTTCACAAGCAGTCTGAAGAATGGACTGTCCAAGGCACAGTTAAAACCGTCTCACAGCCTCTTCTAGCATAGAACCATCAGACTTCAGAAGTGCCAAATTTTGTCTGAATTCCAAAACTTCTCCTCCCAGTCCTGCGTATATTTATGTTTGAGTTTTTTAAACAGAAATGCCTGTATTTTTTTTTGATATTTTAATAAATATTTTGAAATTTTTCTTTAAATAGTGGATCTTCTCCAAGAAGCTAACTATGTAGGATAACAGCTGTTGGATTTTGGCTCCGGCCTGGGAAGCCAATTTTAGAATCCAGTTGTGTGGCAATCTAATTTTGAAAGTCACATTTTTTCATACAAATTATGGTTCATTTCAACTTCTTTACAGGAAATATATGTACATATGTATTGTATTTGCAATATACCTACATTATATATGTATAATATATGTATCTTTTATATACATATATGTATATATGTGTATATACGTACACACACATTGTGGACTATAGGTGTATATTTACACTATATTAGTATTTTCATACAGAGGACAGACCAAAGCTTTTGCAATCCACCTTTTATCAAAGAACATTTCACTTTCTCACTGGCCTTCTGGTGATCTTCTCACCATGGAAAAAACGGCAGAGTAATTATGTTCCACATCAGACTTGCAGGAAAAGGCAAGTCTAGTCCATGATAGGAGATGAGATGGGGAGAAGGATTTGCCCTAGGAATGGCTCTCTCTGGCCAGCATCTACAGGGAATTCCACTGTTAGAAGCAAGTTGCCTGGTCAAAGGTGGAAAGAAAGAGCTTCCTAGCCATCCTTGGATGAAAACAAAAGCTTCATATACCGGCATTCATATTTTCTCCACAGGTCTACACAAAGGAAGGGGCTGTAACAGGGCTGGCTGCTGCAGGCACTGGAATGGCATCCCATGGTGACTCCTTGACGCCTCAGAATTAATCCAAACTCTGTGCTTCTGCCTTCCACGAGGAGCGGCTGACCATCCAGCTGGACGTCACGCATACAACCTGCATCAAAGCACAGGAGTATGCAGGGAAGTACATTAAGTTAGCTATTTCCCCACCTCAAGCCTTGCCCCCAGCGCATAAGCAGGTGAACTTAGAGCATTGCAGAAAATTTAAAACATTGTTTAAAAATATCTTACACTCCTTCCCAGTTTTATTTTAGAAGGAGAGCTACAGAACATGTATCCGTTGTGCTCTGGTCAATCTGCAGATTGACAGTACTTCTTCAGGAGAGCTGCATTGTACCAATACCACAATTCACCAGAACTGTGCTATGAACCAAAACAGCTCCACTAAATTAATCTAGATTTAAGATATAATCTTAAGAGTGGGGCTGAATAAGAAACAACAGAATGGAAAAATCCGTCTTCTTGTTGAACCACAATCTCAAAGTCTCAGCACTCCACCCCAGGAAATGGAGAGAGCAACACAAATTGCCTTGCAATTCTTTCTTCTCCTGCCAGGACTTGTTTTGCCTGTTCCTTAAACCCTTCCAAGGCAAAAACAGGAGGGAAGATCACACCACGAGTACACCATCTGAGGCATGGGAAACCCTGATCTAGTGGAATTGCCCCTGCCCATGACAGAGGGTTTGGAATGAGATGATCTTTAAGACCTCTTCCAACCCATTCTATGATTCTATGAAACAAAAACTGAAGTGCTATTTTTAATATTTACAGGAAATCTCATGTCTTCACTAGAACCAGATACGATGGCACATAGGCTTGAACATTGAATTCCCCAGTAAAGGAAGGGCATAGTAGTCTATATGGAAATTGTTACCTGGGTTTCAGACTATCCAATACACTCAAAGATGCCACTTCCAGGTTTCAATTCCCCCCTATTAGGAATCCATCATGTCACTTACCTTGGAAATCGCTCTCTGAATGACTGGGAAAGCGGTTTCCTAGCACGATGCTTGCCCAATCCATTTCAAACCATTTGTTCATACCCAACACAGAGGTGACTTCTTGATCACCTCCACCACTGTTAACACGCAGGGTAAATTCATTGTTGTAGCGCTCCATGGTCAGAAGAACCCACTGGCCGTTGTTTATACGCGATGTCCTCATCCGCAAAGAGTGATTTTTGTCCCCCAAACTGAAGTTAACGCTAAAGAAACCCTCAACCACCTAGAGGAAGATGATAAAGACCTTTAATAACAGAAATGCGCTTCTAAATGTGTGCTCATTTAGACACAGTCCTGCCTCAAGAAATGGATGTGAGTTTTTAGAATGGAAATGGCACTCTTATTTTTAAGTGTTTTATTCCCAGATAAAAGTTACCACAAGAAAACTGCAGGTGCAGGAATTATCAACTGTTTTTTTACAGGCCACTCTTCTAACTCACATGAACTTTTTAATCAGTCTTCTCCCTACTGATATCTACCTCTAAATCTTCCCAGCTGACCCTCCTGTTTCAATTAGAATAATTAGCGTCTCTCTAGCTAATATAGTCCAGACAGCCTTTTTTCAACAGCAACAAAAATGTAGTGACAAGTTTTACAGACAGGGACAGAGAGAAGCCAAGGGAAGAGGCAAGCAGAACAGAACAATCTTCTTCATTCACATGCATCACATGGGCATTTTGCAGGCATCATGTGGGCATTTTGCAGGCAGTGCAAACTAGAATTTATGTCATGAAAGAGTAATACTTAGAAGGACAACACAAATGAGAGTAGTTACCCTCATATGGAAAAATCTTGCTCTTTATTACATTACAAAAGAGGTATCTTTAATCAGAAACTGCATCTTTTTCTCTCACTGTGGTACTCCATGACAAATTAGGAGCACTCAAGCAGAACAGCTCTGCCCACCTCCAGTCGAATGCATCCGTTCCCATCTGCAGAGGCCAAGCTGAGAAGGGTGCTGTGGGAGATCCGGGTGCGCACCATCAGCTGGATCCGAGTGCTTTGAGTGCTGAGGATGCTCCTTGGCTCATAATGGATCCAGCTGTCCCTTCCAAAAGCCCATTCTGGAAGAACTAAGCACAGCACACAACATCAAAATAAAAATCTCAGAAATGGCTTCCCCCTCAGATTTCTGCTCTTTGAGAATTTAATAGCTCTGAACATCAGAGTTTTAGTTCTTAAAGAGTTTTGGCAATATAATGAACCATCATGGAAAGCAACCCCTGTCCCACTTCAAAGGGAATTAAGAGAAAACCAACAAATCGAGGATTCAGAATTTAGGCAGGAAAGGGACAATTAGACACTGTCTCTTGCAGTCTCCATGTTACAAGCTATATGTTCTACCCAATTACACCTACACTGTGCTCAAATAACGTTTTTTTTTAATCTGAAGCATACTTTCCAGTAAAGTAGCTTGTGTTGATCTGAAAAAAAAGGAAAAACCAAACAACCCCCAAAAAAACCAACCAAAGAAAAGAATCAAATATTTCTTTCAGTAGATTAGTCCTGTGGTTAAAACCTCCACTATTAGAAAATGAGCACTTTCCTTCCCATTTCAGTTGGCACAAGAGAAAGTCTCAGGGAAGGCACAGGATTATTTTAATTACAAAGGGAGTTTAAGTCAGTGTTTACTATTTTAACTAGGGAAAATGCACTGAAATTATTTGTTTTCCTATCACTCTGAGAAACCCAGGGTCCAGCACAGTTTGATGAAGTTGCACTGCACACTTCTGTGGAAATCAAACACTGCTAAACTACTCTGATGCTCATGCAGAGAAGGCACCTATTTCAGTCTCATTAGCTGACAGCAAAAAAAGATGTTTCTTTTCGCCAAATAAAGAGAGAGTTCAAGTTAGTTAATAGACAGGATGAACGCTGGGTCACCAACAGCTCATCAGAGGTCAGTGTCATGCAAGTAAAAATCCAAAGAGTACCCAGCTCATCCTGGGGCATTTAGTTTGGTTCCCAGGACATTAAATACCAAATGATCAAGAGACTTAATTTCTGCACTCCTTTCCTCTCACTGTTTGTCTTCTCTCTTTCCTTTCTTGAAGCACATTTTCTTTTCTCCTCTAGCTTTTCCCCCTCACATTATTGTTCCTAACCCAGTTCTCTCTTATTCACTATCTCTGCAGCTACAGGCTGTAGCTGATGAGCAGGCATGGGTTTTCCTGGGATGCTCCAGTGACTCCTGTTCCCAGCTGTCTGCTCCTTGACATGAGTGTGTCACAGTCATTCATAAAGCACTAGCTGCACACCAGCATTTTGCAGCCCAACATATTAGAAGAAGATGGTGCCAATCCAAAGTTTTTCTGTTACATCAGGATATGACTCATGGATCTTGAACAATTACTTTCTGAGCCTTTGGTTTGTCCCACAGTAATGAGGGGTAGAACCAATACAGAGCTGGGCTTGTGAAGCAGCATTTCAAAATAATGCAAAAGAGAGTAGGATTTGAATCCAGGCAGATGTTTATAAACCAGCATCATCTGTCTGTCAAACATAATACAAATAGCTGAACTATATTAACCAATTCTGTGGTCATTAGGAACACCTTAAATAGTGAATGCTCCAGGTCTAGACCATGCCAGTTACAATTCTAGTCCTCCCCCTTGTTGGACAGACAGAGCTTCCACTGAGTAATTTACTGTCACATTTTTTAAATCTTGTGTGGCAGATGGAGAAAGAGGAGAGGGTCTGGCTGCCTGTGTAGGGTATTACTGTTCTGTACACAAGAAGGAAAATTAAGTACATTGAGCTGAAAGGATATATGTAATGCAGCACTGTCCTGTTCATTAATCCCAACAAGTAGCTTGCAAGCACTCCAGCTGGTCACTGCTGCTCATCCTCATCTGTAGCTCACTCAAACTACAGGACTGAGGGGGATAATTATTTTCCAGCAAAAGCCCCTGGAGTCATGAGGCACTGGTGCTCTTTACATACTTTTATGATCAACCTCATCCTTTGTATCTTGTACCTAGAGAAAGGTAAAATCCCAATAAACATCTGTCATTCCTGATTCCTACTTGGCTGATGGAAGTTTTAAGATAGAAGGGACAGAGCCAACTTCAAGTGTATATCCCCTGTACCCTGAACATAGGTGTGGGCTACTAGGAGTTAAATAATTTATTTCCTAACTTTTTGAATTGTGCTAATATTTTCCACTTTCTTACAACATTTCTGAGGTTTTCATTATCCACCATGGGAAGCTTTTGTTCTCTGATACATATTTCATGCTGATTTTGTACAGGATAACACATTTGTTGCAGCCAGCCTGGTATTATGCCCCCACATACACTCACTGCTGTGGTCTAGGGGCATTGCTTAACTTGCAATTCATTCTAATGACAGATGCAAATGCAATTATCACCATTTTATAAATGGAAAATGGGGCCTGAAGATAACAAGAGGGTTATGCCCACAGGTTTCACATGTTCATTAAACTTCATTTTATGGTCAGCATGAGCAGAGGAAAAAGGCACAATGCAGACTATTTCCCTTTCACCACTGAGAAATAAGATGATGATAAAAAGGACAAAACAACCTGTCTGACCACTTCATTTCCCTGCAAAACAAAGCAGCTCTCAACACAACCCTCATCTGTGACATTATCTTTATTTAACAAGAGTTAGTATTTTACATCTTTGAAGATTTAAATCATTCCCAGAGTACAGCATGGTCTTATTATTCTACTAAGTTCAAAATCATGGCAGTATGACTTTGAACACTGGAACAGTATGTCTGATGCTGTTCCCACAGATCTTCACCACAGATTTCTCCCTAGAACTTGCAGTACCTTTTTCACATGCTAATCCAGCATATCCTGGGGAACAGTCACAGTGAAAGAAATCCCAGCCACCAACACACTTGCCATGGGTGCCACAGGAGGCCATCCCACCACTCTGACACATTTCATCCGTAAGGACACAGCCAGGAATACTGTTCAGGGACTCTGCAGGGTGCTCTAAATCATAGACCTGGAAAAGGTCAAAGAAAACCATCACAGCACGTGCCTACAATTACCAGCAGTAAACCCAAAACTGATCTCTGTGGCCCTACCTTACTATCAACGATGACATTGCGTATGCAGCCCACAAACCCTCTGAAGTGCCTTTGTGAGTTGCGATGAGGCAAAGTCTTCTTAACTCCACCCAGCTGCAGGGGCTGATGGCCACTGAAGAGCTTACCCACGCTGATGAGGAGGGAGGGAAAGAAAGAATTAGTGGCATGCAAAATACAGCAGCTTGGTTGATTTCACCACCCCACTCCTGCCTTTTTCTGTAGCTCTTTCGAGTAGTTCTGTTTTGATTTTGCTGTTGTTGTTGGTTGGTTTGTTTTTGGTTTTTTACCTTTGAGATCCCACAATCACTCCAGAGGCTTCACAGGCAGACGGATCCATTTGGGAGATCTTCTTAGTGACACTGTTGTTGTCTCTAGCCGAGACATTTATGCAGTGGTCAAGAATCAGCTTCACTTCCTAGAAAAAGGCATTATTTAAAACAGTTATATCCAGAGACGTGCATACATTTTAGTTACATACTTTCTTTTATTTAGCAGAAGGTAGAATAGTAACTAGCAATTGCAGCTCAGGAAACTTTGTTAAAATAATAAAATAGTGCACATACTAATCTGGAAGGTTATTGCATATGGTATGTAACTAAAGAGCGACACAAAAGAAAGATCTGACCCTGCCATGACCATGCCAAGTCAGTGACATAGTAGAGGAAGCATAGGACATTCTTGGAGTTTTCTGCAAGATCAGAACACAGAGAGATAACCTAGCAGAACAGAAGGTCTGCCAGGCTCCCATCCTAGATCCTGACATGCCCTTCAGCTTGTCTTACGTGGGAGAGAAAAGAGGAGCCTAGCAGATGCCTTCAGCAGTGTTATATCTGCAAGATATTCCCTGTACACAAAAGCGTATTTATCTCCTTTGTGCAACACATCTCAAGTCTCTTGGTGGGGGAGGGCTTCTCACTCAAATAAAGTACAAATATTTCACTCAATCACATCAGGAAGAATTTAGCCCCTGGATTATCACAACTCTGTTATCTAAGCAGCAGGCAGGATAACTAAACAAAGGAAATAACACGGCCAGTTTCATAACTGGATCAGAATTGTCCAGGCCTTGTACTGGTTCACTGCTTCAAGACTAAGGAGATGTCTGAACTGACAAACTTCTACCCCTGCTGTTCAGAGATGATGAAAAATTGATTGATTGATAAGAGTTCTACAGAAGGGAGGAAGGATTTGGAAGGAATAACTAGGTACATGAATTAATGCTTACATGGGACTGCCCATATTTACACTTGCCTTTCCATCATTTATAATTTTAATATTGTGCCAGCGGCGATCTGCGACATTAACTTTTTGTGACAGCTGCAGGAAAAGCTCACCAGAGCTGTGGCTCACGGTCAGCGATGGGACACCACCAGAGAGTTCTGCAAAGGAAAGACTCTTATTGGATATGCAGTGACCATGTTCCCACTCCAAAGGAAGTTGAAATTACTTGCAGTAAGATTTTATTTGGAGAAGATCTTTAGACAGCTTAAAAAAAGTCCAGCTTCTAACAGTAATACAAAGATATGAATGAGGCATACTGGCAAACAATTGTGCGTACTCCTTATTCTCCAAAGGTAACTTTCCGAGCCTTGATAAAATTAAAAACCCCAAACCTATGAACTAAGTAGAATCTCACCTTCACATAAACACAAACAAATACTTTATAAGCTGCTAACCTAAAGCAAGGAAATTTTCCTGTTCTCCAGGCTGCCCTTGTGCTGCTGGTCCATGGTACAACAGAAGGCCATCAACGACTTCAGTGATAAACTCTAAGGAGATGCGGCTCTCAAAGCAAGGCTGAAGAGGAGGGAACCAGGCATAACCATGGCCTCTGAAGCTGTGTTTTGTCTGCTGGCAGTCTGGTCCATGAAAATTTGCAGCACATTTGCATCTATTAAATAAAAAAATAAAAGCAAATATCCACCATGCAAACAGAAGATGCAAAGATCTCTTCTGACAACAGGACTCTCCACTTTAAACACAGGACTCCATGTTCCGTTGGCCATAGTACAGGTAAAGCACTAGCAAAACTTCTGTCAAAAAATGTTTTTACTTGTTTGTACAAACACAATATAAATTCAGTCTAAACTATAATGTCTGTGCAAGAATATTCTGTGAGTAAACGATGGACCTGTTGTAATATATAAAGCCCAGGAAAACCTCTTACCTCTTCAGCATAAAAAAAGAAAAACATGCTTTTCACTAGGCTTAGTTATCAGCTTGTTTGAAGACTTTATAACGCTGACAGGAAAAGCAAAGGAATCACAGAATCATAGAATGCCAGGTTGGAAGGGCCTCAAGTATAATTTGGTCCAACTTTTCTTGGCAAAAGAACGATCTAGACAAGATGGCCCAGCATCCTGGTAGTCAAATCTCAAACATGTCCATTGTTGGGTAAACCATCACCTCCCTGGGGAGATTATTACAATGGCTGGTTATTCTCTTTGTGAAAAAATTTCTGCTTATGTCCAATCAGAGTCTCTGCAGCAAGGGTGTGGGAAGGTAATAACACCTGGAAAAAGTGAGGTGTGGCAGTCATTAATCTTGACATCTTTACTCTTATTGCAAGATACTTGCTAGTTTATTTCTTTTACACTATCAAACAACAGATGCTTGGAGCTCTTCATACTCTGTAGAAAAGAGCAGCCACAGTATGACAATAACAGAACCTGTAAGTGGAAAACCAAAGGAACAACACAAATGGGCAGAAGGACAGGAAGGGAGATCAGCTGGGCTCCTATTTCTTAGTTTCTGTTTCCCATGATTGCTAGTACCTTCTGAGAGCAGAGTGATGGGGGTAAGATGCAGGAAAAGATGACACACAAAACTACTGAAAATGGAGCAGAAACAAAGAAACCTCAGAGCTGAACAAATGATAGGTGGCAGAGCCTACCTAGATGGCAGCAAAATTTCCCTGTCTGATTATACCTGAGCAGCAATGTCAGACTGAGAACTTTAGCATGAGAAGATACTCTGCAGCTTCAGTCTGAGTCCTATCACCCCTAGCAAGGGTGCTACGAAGAGGCTGGCCAGTCCTTCTGCTTCCCTATATTGGGATGATTACTTTTAAGCAAACATGCTAAAAGCCATGTTCTGGAAGGGGACCAGGCTTACTCTGAGCGAGTACAGTCCTATCATTTTTTTCATCTTGATAGTATATTATCTATGAGATCTCATTTTTGGAGAAATAAATGAGGCAAGAAATATGGGGAAGAGGTTATTAAGTGACATAAGAGATGTGATTAAAATGTTTAACAGCATTAAAATATTTAAGGCAGGCTGCACAAACTAAGAGCATTTTGCAGGGTGGCATTAATGGAACTGGTGCAGCCTGGAATATTCCCAACGTTTTCTTGGAGACTACGTTGAACCTAAGATACATGTACCTGAAAATAGAAGTTCTTTTGCAAGACCTGTGTGTGAAGTTTAACAAAACTTAGATCAGCCACAGTGAGAAGACATGCAGTGATGACTCCTGAAGCTTCAACCCACCCTCCTCACAGACTGCACTACATGCATTTTGTTTGCACACTAGATGAAGCTTTACCAACCTGTAGCCCAGATCAGTATCCACACATGTGCCCCCATTGAGACAAGGGTTTGTCTGGTAGGAGGAGCAGGAAAGATGAGGATTCTCCCGAGCAACACAGCCACACACAGCATGACTCAGGACTGTCACAGACACCAGTGAAACGCTTCCAGCTGTGGTTATGGTTGGTATGTGGTTCTGCTCATGCTTACTGACGCATCCACTGCTGTGGGTGCAGTCTGCAGTCACACATTCATCAATGCCAATCTGGGTGATATTTATGTCCAGAGTGCTTTCCAGCTGTGAAGAACAATTAGTTGCATTTACCTGACTTTTCCACAGAGAAGTAGTTCACCAATAACAGCAATGAAAAGCCCAAGTCTTATTTATTTTCAAAACTGGTTCCTGTACCAATTTCTTCCAATATCTAGCTCACCCTTTACAGCCAAAGGCAGCTCAGTCTGGCATCTGTTAACGCCAAAGCCTTGGTGTAAGTCAATTACAGCATGAATAAGCATTTCAAGGGCAAAAATACTGTGAATATTCATTAGAGACTGAGTGGATAAATTTTTATCACTAATGGTTCGGATGCATTATTTACACCACATCTGAACTATAATTTTTATTTGAACTTCTGACTTAAAGATACTGGGAATTGGCACTGGATAGTGAAGAAATGTCTTTTCTAGCAAGAATGAGTTGGTACAGCTCTGCACCAACATGTCTCCATCAGAGCAAATAATTAAACTCTTCTCAATTTTTTTTTTTTTTTTTTTTTTTGGCAAAGATCTTTCTAATGTGATTTNGAAGGAATTTTACTAAATTTTAAACACGCATCTCCAACCTGGTTTTATACCGGAGAGTGACTCTTTTACTGCTTTCCTTTCTAAAGTTTAGAAACTTGAAACTTTTGACCAGTTTGTGAGTTTCAATGGGAGAACTAAAAATTGAAACATTAAGGCATTGTGTAGAAAGGCAACAGCCAAATGCATTCTTTATACAGAGTTTTACAGTCTTTTAAAAACACGTTTACAGTCCTAAAAGTGTATTGTGTTTAGGTGACTTAACATGTACTTAGAGTCTGCCTTTCAAAGCATTCATATTTGAAACTTTTAGTATCAGTACAAAAAGATTGCTTGATTTTCCTGATAAAAACTATCTATTTTTCTCACACATTACTCCCTCAATCATTCTAATTGTTCATATTCACCAGGCAGTGGGCATTACCTGAATAGGCACAGTGAGAAGATGCTGTGGTTTCATACACAGGATGGATACTTACCCAGGCTCTGGAAGCTGCTACATTGCCATTAAGTTTTTCTGCTTTATAATAAGGTGGACCATAAACTGCAAACCAAACATCAACCCCTAGGGTTGGACTTGGGCTATTCAGTACACTGAAAATGTGAACATTTTCCAGTTGAACTGAGATAATTTCTGAAAGCAGCTTCTTCATCTGGTAGTATTTACTTTGTCCTTCAGGGGACTGCGATATGAACTCCTCTGGTGTGATACCTGTAATAGAGATTGAAACCTTGATACACATGTTTCTTGCAACTGTTGTAGCAATAGAAGAGAGGAGCAAGACAGAATAAATATAAAGGTTGCAGAAAATGGACTCAAATGCAAATTCAGGAGCATTTTCATTTTTAGGCTCTGAAATTTTCTGTGCTTGCTTCTGCTAAACTTGTGTGTTCTGAAACTTTTTTGACTTTTCTTAATTTCTAATTTTTTTAAAACAATTATGTTTTAAAGTTTAAGAAGATTTTACTTTTCCAAAAAGGCTGAAACAATTTGGTGAATTTAAGGCAGGCACTTGTTCAAATACAGTTTTTCTTCTGAAATATAAGTTGCTGGGGTTTTTAAAAGTTGGTGTAGAAATCAGACAAACTTTTCCTTCCTATCTTTTTTTCTCCATAGATATTCCTTCACATGCATCATCAGAGGACCACACAAAGATGCATTTTCAAACACTTACCTAGAAAACTATTAATTCTCATCCCATGTCTAAGAGCATTCTAAGCAGAATTCTAAGTATCACAGCAGTAGCATTAAAGACATAGACTATGCTTGAGCACATTGCTTACCTTTTATTCGTACAGAACCAGCATTATGGAGGCCATCATCTTTGATTTCCTTCACTATAACCTTTACAGTCGAGATGACATCTGGCCAGACTCCGTCAATGACTCTAACTCTTATATTGTATGTTCCCGGTGGGGTTCCTTCTTTAATAGTCAGCAAACCTGAGTTATCATTAAGGATAAAGTACCTGTAATAAGAGTTAAGCCAAGGAACAAGCTATGAGAAGTTCAAAAGCTAAGTACTAATTATCATCACTGATGGTTTTTCTGAACCACCTTCTATTTATCAAAGAAAGCAGATGTGTTCCCTCATGAAGGGGCAGAGCAGAACAACTTTTTCACATTGCCTCTTGTTGGCTCCTAGTGACTCTTCACCAGTGTATCATGAAGGTTTCTTCCTGCTGCTATGCTGTATTAACTGTGTAGGAAGACTAAGGCTGCAACAGCCATAACTTTGGAAACAGTGCAAACTCCTAGCGTAGGTACATTCACTGGGAGTGAGACCTCTGTCAAAACCTCTGAGTGGGACATGTGCAACACAGCCCCAGCCACAATCCAGACACCCACAAGTCTACACATCCAGTATAAATAAAGTCTTAAAACCAGTGGTGACATAGAAATACCAGGAGGTTGGATGGAGGAATCTGGAAGTTAGTGGATATTTTTTCTCTAGCAGCTTACTGATACAGATTATGGATATGACTGTGAACAGGAATTTAGAATTCTGGCCTAGGAGGCAATGGGAAGCAGACTGGTTTGGCATGCAGCCTCACACTTAGAAGGACTTTTGGAGATCTACACGCAAAAGTGTCTAACCAAAAAAAAGCTTTTGCAGTCTTGTTTTCAAAAAAAAAGTCAGTTGCTATGATTTTGTGTGTGCTTAACTTTCCCATAAAATTTATGCAATTCCCATTTTTCTCTCCAAATACCTTGATGTTTTCCCTTCAAATTGGTAGATTTTGCGATCCCAGTCATCAGCATCAGGGGCACTGACCTGGCCCAGTACAGTCATGGGGAGAATACCTAGAACAGCACAGCACACAAGTAGCACAGTCAGACCTCTCACATGTACAAATATGTACTGGTCTAAACACATGTGTCATAAGCCTAAGACCTCTACCAAAATAGTTGTGGTAGTTCCCAAGAGATGTGCACCAGTTTGCAAATGCCACATGGTGTCCTGCTTATCACACGTTTGCTGTATGGCTACATAGATTTAATTCTACAGGTGGCTGCAATGACAAGCAATGGGAAGGAAAAAAGAAAAGCCACCTCTGATAATTTTCACTATTTTATCTGCATTATCCAACCAGCTGATGAAGTGGTTTAGACAGGGATTGGCATTTGGCAGGATAAACAACCAAAATGCAGACAGAGTTACAAAAGGGCAAAAAACAATAGCAATTACAGCAAGATAACAATTACAGCAAGGTAGAGAGGATGTTCAAAATCCAGTAACCAGCCTTATTTTGAGTAAATGGTGAGGCTTTGGGGTGAGATGGAAAGCAACATGTATTCTGCTGGTTTTGTATCCTCTCAGCAAAACTGACAAATCAGTATTTTCTGTATTTACAAAACTTACTTCTGAAGGAAAGGTACATAGGTATCTAAATTCATAAATCTATTCAGTAAAGAATCAAGGATACACAAAGAGGATAAATGTGAGACTTCACCTTCTGACAAGGAGCAGCAGAAACCCCGACAACTGAGGAACTGAATGAAGGGGAGATAACTGTACCTCTCTGGCAGCCGTGGTGACATTCACTGGATATTTTCCAAGGACAACATACGGGATGCAATGGAGTTTGATTCCCACAGGATATGAATGTAACATACAATGTGATAGTAGCCTCCTGATTCTCTCTCCCTTATATTTTAATTAATCAAAGATCTGAGGTCTTAAATAGTCCCTCCCAGAAATTAACTGATTTTAAAGGAACAATTAAAATGGAATTCAGGCTTGATGAAAATGTTTGGTATTTAAGCTACAGGTAGAGTTTCTCAGCAAATAGAAACAGACTTGGTTCCAATTTACAGTAAGATGATTTGAGGCAGTACAAGGTTTCAGTACAAATAAACATGAACAGCATCTACTCAGAAGTAGTTCCTAGTACGCCCACAACAGACAGTCTATTTAATGTGTTATCAAACCATAGGACACAGAGCAGAGTAGAAGAGGAAGGAATGCCCTTGAGCCAACATGGGTGCAAGCACCCCAAAATATTTTCACCTGTGTGGCTTATTTTGCTATTGGGCTTATTATGGGGGGACACCAGACCACAAGAATACTGCTGCATAACTGCCAAAGCAAGAAGGGAAAGACGCCTTCTCTCACACTGCCTGCAGACAGCTTTCACAGAAAATTCCTCCATAACAGCATTTGTCAGCTGAAGACTTAGATGAATGGTTCAGCAGTTTATATATGAGTTCAACTTAAGTGCATTCACTAAAACTCAATTCAGTTTGGGGAAGGAAAAAGGTTTAAGGAGGAGAAGGAAGGTTCTCAACATTCAGACTCATCATTTCTTGGCAACATTATGAACTTTGGTAATTTTTTTTTCCCCTGAAATGTTTATGCTGCTGAAAAACTGTATCTGAAAGCAAGAGATCATTACTCGAGTTTGACAGAAAGGTGCCAAGAAAAGCAGCCAGTTATGCTCTTTCTTCAAGGCTAGCTCACTTTCTTCCACAAATCTAGTGGCCCAGAGTCCTGTGCCCCACATACCTACTGCTCTCTGTTGGGGTTTAAGCAAACTTCAGTAGCACCTCTACTGATAGTTTATGTGGAACAGGAGAGAGTCCTCCTGTGAAACTCACAGCTGCCTCTTTTGACATAATGTCACACTTGGAAACAAACATGAGGGAACCACTTACCATCATAGCTGTAAATGAGACATTCCATGTAGCCAGCAGAATGCGGGTGGTCATTTTGATCCCCGATGTTCACGGTCAGTGTGTTGGTGGAGCTCATGGGCGGGATCCCGCTGTCTGCGATCAGGATGGGCAGGTAGAACGCCCTGTGCACCTCCCTGTCAAAGGTACGCAGTGCAGTGAGCATGGCACTTCCATTGTGGAAGTCCTGCAAGCTGAAGCTGGCCAGGCTGTTGAAATCACCGAGAAGACGAAAGGAGAAAGGGGGTCCGTTCGCAGCAGTGTCTCGGTCCTTGGCGTACAGCAGTGTGGAGGTCTCGTTCATTTGGACAACCTGTGGAGAAGCTGTGTTTTCCCAGACCACTGGGTTATAATGCACCTCGAACTCTGGCCCATTGTCATTTACATCCTGCAGAGTCACTAAAACAGTGGCACTGCCAGTAAGAGGGGGCTGTCCCATATCAGTGACAATCACAATGAGTTGGTACTGCGTCACTGTCTCATAATCCAGCAATCCTGCAACCGTCAGCCACCCATCACTAGCCAAAGAGAACTGGCCACCTGGATCAGACTTGTTTAGCAGCTGGAAAGAAAACCTTCCATTCAGGCCAGAATCCAAGTCAACAGCAGAAACTTGAATAACTTTGGTGCCAACAGGTACATCTTCCCCCAGTGCAGCCACTTCATAGAACTGGGGATAGAAGACAGGAGCATGATCATTAGAATCTTCCACATAGATCACACAGTGAGCAATGCTGAAGAAATCCATGTCCTCTGCTTTCACAGTCAAATTGAATACCCTCTCATGAGGCTTCTCAAAGTCAATCTGTTTGCGTAGTCGGATAAACCCACAGTTGTTGACTTCATCTGTCTCTATGGAGAACTTACGGTCATAGTCCCCATCAACAATGCTGAACATCACCATGGCATTTTCTCCCTCATCTCTGTCCACAGCAGACACCACCACCACTTCAGTGTTAATACTCGCATTCTCAGAGACAAATGCTGTGTAAATCCTTTGCAGGAAGACTGGAGCATGATCATTTACGTCAGTCACCAAAATAGTGGCGGTGCCTGTCCCAGTGAGCCCTCCTCCATCTCTGGCCTCAACCACCACTAGGTACTCATCTTCCTTCTCACGGTCCAGGGACCCGAGCACTGTAGAGATGGTGCCACTAACTGAATCAATTGAGAACAAGTTCAAATTAATCTCGTTTTTGACGTTCTGAATGATACTGTACGTTAGCACAGCATTTACGCCAGCCTTTGGGTCATCAAAGTCCACTGCAGTCATTTCCATGATAGGAGTGTCAGCAGGAGAGTCCTCAGGGATGTGGCCCGTGAAACAGCCATCAGACACACAGAGGAAAAGGGGCGCGTTGTCGTTCACGTCCCCGACTTCTATGATTACATCTGCAAAGCCAGTCAATCCCTCTCCTCCCTCATCCGTCGCAAGAACGAGAAAGCGCCATGTTGATCGCTTCTCACGGTCTAACCTTTTGTGTGCACTGATCTCACCTGTGCTCTCATTGATGCTGAATTCACTGCTGGCCCCCTGGCCATGCAGGGAATAGTTAATGGCACTTTGATCTGCTGCTTGGTCAGGATCCGTTGCAGAAACCTGGAACAAGCCACAGCAGGCAAGCGTTGGTGTTAAAGAAAAGGGGAAATCACTCTTCTCTTATTGATGGCAGCTGGTACGGTGCAGGCTAAATTAACAGCAAGCATTTTAACAGCAAGCATCTATTGGTTTGAGTCATTCAAGTACTCTTTCAATAAATCATGCACAGCCTAGAGAAACAAAAAGAGGACATTTCAACAGACTAACATATTCTACTTCCCAGTATATTTTGGAAAGAGGAAAAAACTGAAGGAAGAATTAAGTGAAAATAATAACAGTTCTGCTGGGAAAATATTTCTTGTGAAATTCTTTGGAGCTTGAACACAAAGACAAGCAGAAGCTGATTCTCTCAGAGTGAACAGAATGCTGTGAAAACAGGCCATACATTCAAGCTCATGATCAGCACAGGCCAGAGAGAACTCCTATCTCCTGATTTGCATCCAGGGATTGTTTGTGAGACTGCTAGTTGGGCCTACCAAGAACTGCTCTAACAACAAAACAATGAAGATGATTGAGCTGGAGTCAAAGAACAGTCCCTGGTAATGTTTATTTGGTAGTATAAATTTAACCATTATATGCATGAGGTACACATGCCAACCATTCTGTGCTTCTACAGTTACTCAAAATGTACTAGATCTTCTTTGTAAAGGAAAGTAATCACATTTTTCAATACTTAGAATCAGTTTGGAAAAGACCCTTAAGATCATCAAATCCAACCAATATTTATGTTGGTCAAGAGAGCAAGACCATCACGCAAAATTACCAGGCTCGCTTTATTCTATTCTTTACAGAAAGTTGCTAGCTAAGTCCTAATACCAGGCCTCACCAACCCTAAATAAGTTATTTTTTGGATTTGTGTGAATGGATGGGATTGAGCTGAACACAAAGCCAGGTTTTGCCCTGCTTTGTGGAAACAGCTTTACCTTTAGGACAAGTACAGGCAGATCTGTGAGCTCTTCCAAGACACTGCCCTGGTATTCATTCTGAGTGAAGACTGGTGCTTCATCATTCTTATTGACAACATTGATAACGATAAGAGTGTGGTTTTCCCATTTTCCATCAGAAGCTACAAGACGGAGCTCATAATGTTGTTCTTGTTCATAATCCAGAGGCTGAGCAATGAAGACAGTTCCAATCTCAGGTTCCACATCAAAAACCCCTTTCGCATTTCCTGAAGTGATCTGATACCTTAGTTTGGCATTTGCACCTATTAGAGAAAGAAACAATTGTCCCCTATTCACTCTATGAATGCTCAATCCAGCTATGCACAATGGACATGTATCCAAGAGAAGTCTTATTTGCCCAGACTGTTAGTGTGTTTGTGTGTGAGATAAAAACATACACAGAATGATCTGTGTATGTAATTTGGAGGGTTTGTGTATGGTAGATGTGAGGCTAGGTTTGCATTTATATTTAAAAGTATAATTTACAGACAAGAAGCTAATTTTACTCAGTGTTTCCTAAGCCTCTCATTTCAAATGCCAGTATTCCGTAACTTTTTTTAAACCACTGGGTGGTGCTAAAATATAACAGAAGTCCTCTATTTTGAGCAAGAATTCCTCTCAGAACATTCCTCCTGTACAACAGCAGTTGTTTGATTGCTGCAAAACTTTCAGGAACAACAACAAATAGTTTAGTGCTTCCTGTTTATTTATTTGGAAAGGTAAAAAACACATTGCATACAAAGTCATTTCCTAAATTAAATAGGTGAACGGCTGGGAGCAAAAAGAACATTCGGCTTTTTAAGCTGTGAGTCAGCTGTGGATGAGAAAACTAGAGCAACATGAGTGGCTAGAAAGTGAAAAGGCTGTGCTCAGCACTAGTGCTTGGAAGGACTTTTGCAGCAATAGTTTGACCATGGCTTGCTAGCAGCTTTTGTCAAATTCTCCCAAGTGCAGCAGCTGGTTTCAGATGGCCTCTTTACACCTCCCTCATGGGCATTAAGAGGCACAGGCATTGCAGCACTGCCACGGAAAGGAACAGCCAGCTCTCACCTGCTCCCAGCAACATGTCCCTCTGATTCTCACTTGGGCTCTGTCACCAGCTTGCCTTCTTTTATTCAATAGGTTTGTTTCTCCTGAGCAAGTTGAGCTGGACCAGCTCACAAAAGTAACAAAAAAGCAAAGACAGGGACTGACAGGTGGTATGTGCTGTTGGACTGGCTCTGCCCATCTGGTCTCACCACACCACAGGGGCAGCTTCACACCATCAGAGCTGGTGTCAGTGTGAGCCCAAACAGAAGGTCTGACTTTCCCTTTCTTCCTGACTTCATTTCTGGCCACATCATCCCACATTTTCCACTGTTTGTCAGATTCTTACGCAAGCATATTTAACCGATTAACTCACCAAAAACATACATTTGATTTTCTTACAATAGTGATAAATGGAACTGACTCATAGGGAGATCTAGAAAGCACAAGAGTCAGCAAAAAGGGAGCACGTGCTCAGGAAAGAGTGAGTGTAAAGTTACAGCAGTGTTGTGATTCCAGGTGATTTCATTCTGTCCCAAAGGCATTGCCAGCTAGCTTAACCTTTGTGCTACAAACCTGAGCACCGAATTAAAGAAAATGCTCCCATGCACCCAGAACTTCTCTCCTCACTTTTACAAATGCTTGAAACGTGTAATTGTCTCCTGTCAGTTCTCTCTCCTGAGAACTGTTTGTCCATGAAGAAAGTAGCCCTACACACAAACACACATTAACACTAAAAGGACTTAAAAAGACTTGCAGGGTCCACTCACCCTCATCTTCATCATCTGCTGTTGCTGTCACAACAGGACTTCCAACATCTCTGTCCTCATCTATGCTGACCTCGTACACTGACCGAGGAAATGCTGGGGTGTTGTCATTCACATCGCTGACAAAAATCCTCACGTAGGCCGTGTCTAAGGAGATGCAAGAGGAACACACAGAGTAGAAATGGCAGAGGTGGAATACCTTGTATTATTCCAAACAGCTCACATACCCACCAAGCCTATGAAACTTAAAAAGTTTTACCTGTGTTGGGCTGCCCATAAACACCAGGTCTAGCAGATTCTGATAAGTCCTGAGACTGAACTTCAATCAAATAAGAGGCTCTTTTCTCTCTGTCAAAGGATCCCTGGGTGGAAATAATTCCTGTCTCAGCTTCAATGGTGAAGAACTGGTAATCCTCATTAGCATCTTTTAATATTAAGTAGTGAACCTAAAAAGAAAATAGTTAAAAGAGGTTACATTTTCAATTTGCATTTGTATATTCAAGTGCTGTGACTTCCCCTTCCTCAGTAGCCTCCTGATTCTGTCTGCAAACTAGCAACACTCTGAGGAAAGACAGATCATCTGAACATAATTTTTCTAAGTCTTTTGTACATTTTGATATAAAAGGGGCAGAATTCTCAGACAGGAGAATCTGTACCAGTGATATCAAAGCCCATCAAGCCCAGTATCTAATCTCCAACAGTGGCCAGTAGGAGCAGTTAAGAAAGATCGTGAATAACAGGAGAGAGAATGTATGGACTGGCATTTTCCCTGGTGTCTCCTCAGCTTCTAGTAATCCACTGTGCTTCTGAACTAAAAAAAGAAGAAGAATTTGCATCCTGTTCAACAAGACTGAATAAATGAAAACCTCCACCAATGAAAGCTATTCACATTTTTCCCTTTAATAAAGGTGATTCTCTGGAAAAAAAAAAAAATTCCATCCCCAGCCCTAAGTCATGCCCAGAGCAGCACCAGACTGTTCTACCACACAGGTTGCTCTTCAGAAGCTGCAAAATGACAGTTCCAGAACAGCAGATCTCCACTAGCTAGAATTTCTTCACAGAAGAGCTAGTAGGAATTTTAGAAATGGCTCAGGAAAATGCAAAGAAAATGAGCAATTCCCTTCAGAACTCTGCTTTTTCCTAGGGTTGGGTCATTATTACTATGGCAGTCAAATATTGGTTTGACCAATGATGGTATTTAATTGACCATATTTAAATGGCTGTGAATGACAATAATCACTGATGGTCAATTACAAAAATGATCGGAAGAGGCAAGAGTTTGTCCTGCAGCCACATCCACTTGTCTTGTCATGGGAGCAGCCCTGAGAATCATACTGCAGTGCTTTGCCATGGCTGCAGGACCCTGAGATCACAAACAGCATCTTCTCTGCCTGCATCCTGTGTGATGCACATCAGGCACAAGAGAGACAAATGCTTGACAAGTGCTGTAAGAAGTGCTGGTGGCTCATTACCCTGCCATCTGCTGACTGCACATTCTCACTAATTACAATACCACAACCTGAGTATTGTGTGGAAAAGAACAGGATTAAGGTCAGACCTCTCCATGTAGGCCGGAATCCAAGTCCATGGCTAACACCTGAACCACCGACGTGCCAACAGCAGCTCCTTCTGGCACAGACACCTCGTAGTTAGAAGACATGAAGAATGGAACATTATCATTGACATCTGAAAAAGGAGGTGATGAGGATCACGGTAAGAAAACATTTGAAGACTTTTTTTGTTTACTGTGGGGGGGGGAGGGGTGTTCCCCCCACGGTTGTATTCTGCTTGGAGGAAGAACTTATATTGTTTATAGCAATAAGCAATCCTGCTTTGGGTTTTCCCATTCTCGTGGCAGCAGTCAGGATGCATTTTATAGACACTGGGCAGTTTATGGGAGATGTGGCCTAATCCCAGCTGAGATACTGGTTAATGTTTTGACCAGAGATATACTAAGTCCATGAATGCCAGGACCAGGAGGGCTTTCATTCACGGCTAAGTTACTGGAAAAGGATTTTTTCTTGTGAGCAGAATGAAGTTTCTGCCAAATTCTGGTACCAATAACTGCACTACATGAAAAACCTTCTGGGACAGGGTCCATAACCTACAATGAGGCTCAGACCCTGCTCTACAGCCTGAAGGGGTTTTGCATTGGTGGATTATGAAAGACAGGACAATGCCATGATAAAGTGAGGCAGGAAAGTTGAATTCTCATTCAAATTACTACCCCATTCTCATTTCCATGATGGTGGCAAGACAAATATTTTTGCTGGAGACTTCACTTATTCATATTTTCATCTGAATGTCTGCCTAACAAAAGTAACTCCACTAATCCTGCCAAAAGCAGGGATTAATATCAGATTTATAGTTTTATGTGGATCTATAGAAACAGAGCCTTATGAAAAGATCCCAGTATAAGGAGATTTGGATCAAATTTTTGAAAATGGCACCTATCATAAGGACCCTTGCAATTTCATTTCTATAGTGTTAATCTCAGTATGCAATGGAAAATTCTGAATGTAACAAAAATCCCTAAACATATATCCAACATAAATCCAGTCTATCTGGGCTGTTTCTCTTTCTATAGCACAGACTATTTCCAGTAATACTCATCTCCTTTCAATAGCTTGGTAACAAGTACTGGATTTCTACTCCTTTCAAAAGAAAATCGTTCTAATTACCTTTACAGAACCAGGCACTAGTGCTGCCAAAACATTCATTTAACAACATTCATTAAACAACATCCCATTTTTGCACTATCACATCTCCACCTTTGATAGCTGTACTTAGGACTTGTCTCAGACAGACCTTTTTGATGACTCCAGAACTTTTTACAGTATAGAAATGTACAAAGCATTCTGAGATAGCTTGGCATTTCATGAATGTTACCTTAATTCGTGGCATTATACTAAAAATAACAAGAATATTGTTCTGAACAGCAACAAACCTTACCTGTTACATTCACACAAATGGTGGCAAAGGAAGCTAAAGGAGTCATTGCTACATTTTGTGCCCGGACTGTCAGGGTGAAAAACTTAGTAGTCTCAAAGTCAAGTGGTTCAGCGACTAGAAGAGAAGCAGATCCATCAGCTCGGTTTGGCTTCAGATAGAAACGAACTGGCATGTTAGTCTCTGGAACTTGACCCTCCTCCAGATTATACGTAACCCTGGGATCACCAAGAGGGGATGTGGCTTTGATGGTCTGAAGAAAAAAAGAGCCACCATATATATTCATGAAGCATGGGGTTGCAAGTGTTAAGTATTGAGTCTGATGGCAGAAAAATACATATGTACATGTATGTTCTCCAAGATCATACATGCCTGTAGGACTCAGGTAACAGACAAAACAGAAACAGTTTACAGAGCTGAGTTCTATTCTACAATATCTAGGTTTGATGCAGGTCTTTAATCAGCAGGAAATTTACCTGCCTGTAAGTGTGCCAAGCCAGAACTGCAGCACTGCTAAAGGAAATCCCTCTTCTCTCCTCCTTCCAAAGGACAGTTGATCCATAAGGAGACCATTTATCCATCGAGTTGTACATTTTACCCAGCAAGTTACAGAAAAAAAACCCCAAACCCTAAATTGTTTCCAAGTACTTAAATATTACACGCAGGAGGAGGAAGGCAGGAATTATGTAGCAATATATAGAAGGCACTGTCCTTAAAGACTTAAATCTCTATGGGTTAAAAAGGAATTGGTTTGAGTTAGAAGAGTCCAAAGCAAACTGTCACTCCATGCTCTCGTGCTTAACTGAGAAAAGATTTAAGAAAGACACAAGCAGATAGCACAGCCCACTGAGGATGGAGGAGTGAGGAGCTGACTCTTGGTGGGAGCACTCAAGGATTTCATTCTCTGGCAGCGCTCAAGTCTTGCTGCTGTGGAAGCACACCTTGAGGGCCATTTGTGTAAGAATTCACTGGGAAAACTGCTGCCAGCTGAAAAGTCAGCCTACTCTGCAACAGGTACACCTGACAAACTTTAATAGAGTACACAGCAGCGAAGGCTCATAAGGGAACAGTGCAATGCAGTAAAGCTGCAGAGTGGGCATCCGCATACTTCTGACTTGGAACACAGCAGAGGAAGAAGTGGAAATGAAGAGGGAGGGAAGTAATCATGCTTGTAACATACCACAATCTTGGTGTCACGAGTGGTGTTTTCGGGGATGGTTACCCAGTATGTGCTCTGCTCCCACTGGGGTGGCTGGCTCAGTGCACTAGTGACAGTCACCGTCAGCTCCACGGTGCTGCTTCTGTTCCCACCATCTATCGCTACAATATAGCGGCTAATGCGCATTGTCTACGAAACAAAGACAGAGGATACTTGAAAACCATTTGGTACAAACCAAGAGACTGCAATTAACCCTCTGCAATGGATTTGAGGGGTTGGAGTCTCACATTACCTGGGGTAGTGGGCAATTCACATACACCCAGCCTGTGCTGGGGTTGATCTGGAAGTATTCGAGTTGATGCTCCAACATTGAGTATGTGACAGCAGCATTCACACCCTGGTCATTGTCATGAGCTGCAACTCGGAGGAAACTCGTCCCCACTGGAGTGTCTTCGCTAAGGAAGTCTTTGAAAAGACAAAGGTATTGTCAGCAGGTCTGCTCTGGTTTATCAGGCTGTATGTGTAAAGAAATACCCCTGTAAAACATCATTGTTCCCTTCATGGGAGATTAAACATTTCTGTACTGATGCAGGTTATAAAGTACTGTCACCAACACTGTCTACAGCCCTCCTTCAGCTTCCCCTTCCCTCTCCCCTGCCACACTGGGTTGTTAAGTGAGCTGCTGGTGATGCAGATTTACTGACACTGCTGCTGCCAGCACTTGTGCCTCTCCACGGCGGCACTGGCAAGCCCCACAGTGGCTCGCATGCCCACTGCTTCAGATCACAGCCCAGCCTGCTGGGCTCAGCTGATGATAAGAGCAGGTTGGCATCAAAGGGAATGCTGTGTGAATTGAATTAATCTTGAATATGAGTGGTGCCAGCAGCACTCCCAGTGGGAAGCACTAGGCAATTGTAAAGCATAAAGACACAGGTCACAGCGAAGATGCCTCCAGTGTTTTGGGGAAGCTGCCCAGGGCAAGGGCAATCATCATGTTATCTGTGTCCCTTTCCCTAGGTTTCACTCCCTGTTCCCAGAAATCCACCTGTGACAGAGGTCGTGTCTTTCTGCCCATAGTTCTAGACAGACCAATCCTCCTTTGAACCTGCTCGGATAATTGTTATCTGAAAATCTGGTGGCAATGTCACGCATTTGAAGAGCCCATTGCACAGGAGAGTAATTAATTTTGTCTTCCTAAAGCCTGATTCCTAGGAGGGACACCAATAAAATGATGGGAAATCATGAGCAGTCATTTCCTGCTCCCCGCCACTCTGCAAGGCACAGTTTTATAGTTTTTTATAAAGCTATCACATGCCTGCCATCTGTCTTTCTTCCACATTCATCTTTACATTGCACTGATTTTTGGTTCAGCTCTTCCCTCTATCCTTAACCATCCAGTCCCAGTCCCTCCTCCAAGTAGCTATATGTGCTTGCCTGATGGTGTTGAGCTGTTTCCTTGCACTAAGACTCCATCAGCTCAGTGTATTAAAAAGGCCCTGACAGTGGCAAGGCTGTTGCAGCTGGGTTTAGGCAACCCAGTCAGTCTATTAATTCATGTCTTGTACAGAAATTACTTCATATCTCTGATCTCCCTTATATATGCCTCCTTTAGCATTTTTGAGGTGGGATAATCAGAACTGCACACTACTTATGGAGTGGTCATGTTTTCTGTTTTAGTCTTCTCCCTTCATGTCTACAGTCTGTAGCAGTGGAGCAGTACAACTTTAGACAACAGCAACCACTTGCTCCATGAACAATAATTTGAGATTTAATTGGCTTCACTCGTCCCTGTGTCATTTAATTGTCCTGAGATTCTTGTCTTTGGTATGTCAGTAACAGACAAAGCTAATGTGAAAAGCGATTTACTAGCACTAAAATAGATTAATGAAAATTGAATTAGTTGCCATAAATCATTGTAAAATACCCCTTTTTTGTGTTTTTACCTTGTGTGTGCGTATTTATGCTGTCTTTAACAGTCAAATTCTGTTAAATTGTATTGTAAGAAAAAAGACAAATTTACTTGGAAGGGTTGTACTCTCTCATTTCATGTGTTTTGCTTGCTGCTGACACAACTTTAACGTTTACTGTACCATCCCTACTACAGTTAAGCATTTCTTTAATGTCTGTCTTGCAGGCAGATGATAAGATGCATGGCAAATCAGGAATTTGACCAACATCCTAGTGCTGAGAATAAAGAACCAGCAGTTTCCAGGATGAATAGAAACCTATGACTAATGGCATTTGATCTTGCTAGGGAAAAAGCTATTTTTAATTCTGTGACGTTCAAGCATTGATTACTTATGTAGAGGTACTGGGATAGTGCTAGGCATAACGTGGCCTCGTTGTCTGCAGTTTTGCCATCTCAAAGAGCTGCCTTTGCTTCAGAACCTTTGCTGGTACCCTCTGTTCATGAAAAAAGAAAAAAAAATCTGCCTGTCCCTCAGAAGCGCTGAAGCCACCAAAATTACAAATGCAACCTCTCAGCTTTGTAGCTTTTGAAAAAGAAAAATCCTGTGCAGTTTCATCTGAAGGACATGTGTGATGGTAGAATAGAAAGGTTCATCTTTGCACAAACATTACCTTTACCTCAGGGACTTGTCTGCTGTGCTCAAAAATATTTCTCTCCAGAGAGATCAGTCTTACTCAGCTTCTCAGTGCTGCTTTGCCCAGGTTTGCAGAAGACACTGGTAGGAATGTATGGCTATTCCAAATCTACACATTTTAACCTATTTGGCACTTAGAATTAGTCACTACAAGATACTTTAGAAGGTACAACAAAATTTTCTTTCTGTCCTTGTATATAACTCTGAAGTGTGGATGTATATTTAGCAGGTCACTTCTCACTGAAGTCCTAAAATATAAACATCCAACTTATTTTTGAATCCTTCTAAAATTCTGGCTGTTGTGATGTTAAAGACAATTTTCTTATAAGCCATCTTCATTTTAATAAGGCAGTGGTCACTGCTTTGCCTTCCATGACATTTCCACACAAGTGGCAAAAAGATTCCAAAATGAAGTTGTTGGCAGATGCATCAGCAACTATTTTTTTTTCCATTTTCAGGCAATTATGCAAGAAAGGACCTGTTCCAGTCCAACAACTAGAGATTATGCTCATGACTTGTGGATGGCATTAAATTTAGAAAGTCCAAGTGTAATGAAATGCAGGATTCTGCTGGAGAAGCATCAAGTCAAATTAAACAAAAGACTGATGTAAAGCATATTGTGTGTGGATGAAAAAGGGAATGGCACCAGGGCAAATGGGAAAAGCTAGCTCAGCAGGATAGACACAGCCGGCATTGGCTCCCAGCCAAAGGCAGCCTAGAAACCAAGGATTTTGTGCTGTTTGACAAGACATAAATGCCACTTTAGCCTATTCAAACAGAGACACTGTGCTGCAGAGACACAGATGACAATTGTACTTCTAGTTGATGATTTTCCAGCTAAGATGTCATGTTTTGTTTTGGGACATCAAATACAAATTCAGTGTGGAAAAAAGCTGGGCATAGAAAAGCTGCAAAGAGAAGGAATCAGATCTGCCTTACCTGTAGGAGTGAAGGATGTCAATGTTTTTAAGATAACGGCAATGACTAAAAAGGACTGGTTAATTCTGCACATTTGCACTGATGATGGGTTAAACAGCAACTGGCTTAGTGGGCAACAAAGGAAGATTGGTCACCTAAAAAACTGACCACTGTTATAAGGAATAACCTTCCAAGGAGATCCATGTGGCTGTACTGGGCCAAGGAATCAAGTAACACTCACACTGATAGCGACTGTTCTCAAACTTGGGCTCGTTGTCGTTGAGGTCAGCGATGAGGACGGTGAGCTGGCACACGCCGATCAGCGGCTCCCGCGCCTGGTCAGTGGCCGTGACCGACAGCGTGTACTCCCTCTGCTTCTCCCGGTCAAAGCTCTGTGTGGTGGTGATGACTCCTGCAAACACAGACACCTCCTGTTCTGCGTGTCACAGTCTCAGGACTGAATTTGCACAGAGGAATCTGCACTTCTCTGGCGCCAAAGGAAGCTCTGACTGCGTGCAACATGACCATCAAGCTTGATCTTCGCTGACCCTGCGACGCCTATCTTGGACTAGACCAACTCCAGTTCTCCCATCTCTCCTCTCCTCACATGTCACTTTTTTCCTGCTGGCCTGATAAGAAACTCAGTCTGAGTCCCTTGTTATCTCATGGCTCATGGAGCACAGGACTTTCTTCTTCTCCCTGAAGGGCCTCTCTAGGTTTACTCCAGTGGTAGTCCAAGTAACTGAATCAGCTCATTATTACTTTGAGGAAGAATCACATCACAGAAGACACAAGTGATGTGACCAAAGTAACCTCTACTACAGAAGCTAGAGGCTGCCTCATTGAAGAGATTAAAATTGGGTAAAATCATATAGTGGATAAATCAAACAGTTTTCTCCAAATCTTCAGGTTTTCTTCCCTACTAATCAAGGCTCTCCCTAGCTCAGCTATTTTCTTCTGGTTAGCAGATTTTGAACTGGCCTTCTTGAGACCACTTCTAGATCTATTTCTCTACTATGCTCAGAGTTCTTCAGCTGTGTTGTAGTCCCTTTCAATCTCCTGCACAGTCCTGGACACAGCAATATCCCATTTTCCTATTTTGATCACAGAAACATCAACAACTATATAACATCTTCATTTGAAATAAATCATACATAAAGACATCATTGCCCTGTTCTGGTATGAGGGTTTTGCCTGCAGTGCATTGGATGTCCTATTTGTGTGTGAGATGAGAAATAAACTGTGGCCACATGGTAGGGAAGAATAAACAACCTGTAAAAATCACACTTTCTGCTCTGCATTTTTATAGCTACCCTTGATCCAAATAGGAAGGTAAGTGATACAGAACACATTTTTATCTTCTTATTGAACTGGGGTTTGTTTCCCTATTTAATTTGCATTTGGGGCCCACAACATAATAAGGATGTGGATCTGTTGGAGTGAATCCAGAGGAGGGACATGGAGATGATCAGAGGGTTGGAACACCTCTCCTGTGAAGACAGACTGAGTTGGCATTTTTCAGCCTGGTGAAGAGAAGGTTCCAGGGAGACCTTACAGCACCTTCCAGTACCTAAAGGTGGCCTACACAGTAGCTGGAGAGGGTCTGCAGGCATGTAGCAATATGACAAGGGGTAATGGCTTTAAACTGCAGGAGAACAGGTTTAGATCAGGAAGAAATTCTTTACTGTGAGAGTGGTAAGACACTGCTCATCACAGGTTGCCCAGGGAAGCTGTGGATGCCCCATCCCTGGAAGTGTTCGAGGGCAGGTTGGATGGGGCTTTGAGCAACCTGGTCTAGTGGAAGGTGTCCCTGCCCACAGGACGGATGTTGGAACTACATGTTCTTTCAGGTCTCTTCCAACGCAAACCCTTCTATGCTGCAATGATTTGAATCACTACAACCTTCATTTATTCTAATCTATGTGCATGGCTATTTACATATCCTGAGAATTTTCCAGTGTTTATCCTATGAACTGTCACAGCTAACCCTGCAGTTGCATTGGTAAAGCATGAGCCCACATGGGTGTACCAACACAGTGGCATTTTCATTACGATTCATTACAATGTCATTTTCAATTTTTCTCAGGAACCTGAAGCTACTGACCTGTGTCTGGGTCAATGCTGAAGCCTAGGGAAGCTCCATCTCGGTGCATGAGCCCGTACTTCACCTCTCCATTGATGCCGAGGTCTGAATCATAGGCTTCTACCTGTAGCACATGCGTGCCTGGAGGCTGATTCTCCAGAACCCAGGTGCTGTCACTGTAGTAAGCGCACTAAAAATACACCCAAACATCCGACCCTAAATATTACACAGAGTCACATGAATTTGCTGCACAGTGTCAAAATTTTTTCCTGCAGGTCTGAGAAAAACTTGGAAGAAAATCACTACTACTATTTATGCAGGCAAAGAAATCAATCTCTAAGGGAGAGGAAGGAAAAATAAGAATGAAGACTTTACACTTTGTGTATGAAGAAAGCTGACTGCTGTTCTCTTACAAGTTCCGTCAGCTCTGCACACACAGACCCTTGAGCCCACCAGCAACCACCAGTAGCTATGGAGACTCTAAAACCCCAGTTATAGCTTAGATGAGAAAAGAGCATCTGCAGAAACACATCTTACCTCTCTAAAGACAGGCTTGTTGTTATTAATGTCATTAACTCCTACAATAACCTCAGCAAAACTGCTGAGAGGAGTGGGTCCCCCCGAGGCATTGTCATCTATCGCAGTGACATTCAGGGTGTACTGTGGCCCTTTCAGGCTGGGTGGTGGGTTTCTGCGGAGCTTAATGATACCTGAATTTGGAAGCACAAAGTGACATGTTATTTACTGTGCAAACACACAAAATCAAGTGAGCATCACATTTCTCTGTCGGCGTATTGCTGACTCAGTTTGTACTTTGCTTGCAAAGCACAGGAACCTGTCATCTTAGTCTGCACAGCCTTGGACCAGCGTTCCAAGTTTTGGCTGATAGTTGAAGAACAACCACCATATCAAAGAACTAATCCTTGCTGATACAAAGCATCCCATTTGTGAAATATATGGATATGGGGCTTTCTTATGGTTTTTGACATACAGGTGCAGTAGAGTCAGTAGAGATTAGACAATAAATAATTGTGCTCTAAAATATCCTTCCTTACCTTTCTGGCTATCCAGTTCAAAATTGCCCTCCTCATTGCCTCCTGTAATCAGATAAAGTAGCCCATCTCCATCAGGGTCCTCTGCCCGAACAGTAGCCACCAAGGTGCCAGGACCAGCATCTTCCGAAAGGAAAGTCCTGTAACTGATGGACATAAGGGAGCAATGGCAGCACACAAAGTATCAGAATAACCATCACCATGTTCACCATCAGGCAAGATTATGAATTCATTATGAATGTGGGGTTTTTTAAGCTTTGGGCATACAATCATGGAATCTTTAGTTGGTTTAAGACATGACTTAGGTCTTCTTTGTTGAGCATAGGGTACTTATTTTAGGATTGTAATCCTGTACTTTTGGTATACATAATTTTGCAGGATCCTTTTTTGCAGGATGATAACATTGTGCACCATACTGCATTGTACTGCAAAACAGGATCATATATCTCCTAAAGCTGAGAAAAAAGACAAGTATCTGCTGTGCAGTGTTTCTTATGTCCCTATTTATTAATGGAAAGCATCAGATAGTACAGAGATGAATGTAAAAAAAGTATTTAATTTTGTAAATAAAGGTATGTATGTTTTGTATTTAAAACATGTTCATACTTCAGAATTGTGCAAAGAATAGAAATTATATTGATTAGGGACAGGAAAGAAAAAGGCATCTTAAGCAGGGGCTCATGAAATTAGCTTACAATACAATCTGTTGATGCTAAAATTAAGTTTTAGTGTTTGTTAACTACCATATTTATTTGTCACCTACTTATACATGAATAATCACTTTGAGACCTAGGGGTCAACGTAGTCAAAATCATTGCCTGTATAGACAGGTCTTTGATTCATTCTGTTCTCTCTCTATAAAGTCTATAAATATACTATAAGTGTCTATAAATATACTATACTTGTCTATAAATACACTGGTATCACAAATGATGTATTTCTTTTTATATACAATCTAGCAGTGAAAGTCCAACTCCTGAAGCCTTCCTATATAGAAATTATCCTTCAATTTCACTGGTACTTACAGTTGCACCAAACAACAAGTGACCATTTAGCCAAGAGCTAGTAAGGTTACATGTATGAACAGCATCTTTTGAAACCAAAGCAGGTGTTCAAGGTGCCTTACACGGGCTGGGAGAAGACAGGAGCCTCGTCATTCACGTTGGCCACTCGAATGCGCACAGACGCCGTCCCTGTCCGAGGGGGATGTCCTCTATCGACAGCTATCACCACAAACTCATACATGTGGTGTGCTCGCTCAAAGTTCAGCCTCTGGTTAGAATTGATGACCCCGTGACGTGTGATGGAAAAATCAGTGCTCTGGATGAAGTAAGAGATCTCAGAGTTGGAGCCAGAGTCGCAGTCTGTTGCAAGCACTGTTAGAGAACACATTTAACAGAACTGTCACACTGCAAAGGAGGTCTGGTTGTGCTGTTTCTCACTCTGGTTTTTCATTAGTTTTTGAGAACAGGCATCACCTAAATCTGTTTCATGCATAAAAGTCTTTTGGTTTGTTTTTTTTTTTTTTTTTGTGGTTAGAGTCTGGGAACTTAGCAGGAGGCTGGGAGTGAAAAATCAAAACAACTCTTCCCTCTGCTCCAACCCAGCCCGAGTGATCACAGCCAGGTAAATTTGCAAGAGAGCTGTGATCCCAGTACTGCACAAAACGTTTTGTACAAATAGCAGTCAACTCTGGTAATTAGCACACAATCAGTATGCACGTTGGTTCAACATTATCAGTCATAAACGGGTTCCTCACTCTTTCCAGGAATGCCATCTTCAAATTTAATTAGCTCCCAGCTAGTTATATACTTTTTAATTACCTGGCTTCAAGGTACAAAGAGTGATTAAACATTCCTCCCCAGTAAGCACACTGAGTGTCCCATCTGCTCAGAAGAAGCAAACCAGCACAACAAAGACCTGGAGCTCACAGCATAGCATCAAAAGTGATTTTTAAGAGCAGAAGCCCACCTTTCTAATTACCTTGCAATTTTTCTAGCCTAACAGTGAGGCTTCACATCAAACCCACATTGGTAATAAACAAATTCCTTATTCTATCAATAGGATCCAGATGCAGTCACTGTGGTAGCACCCAGCCTTCTAGAGGCAGAAGAGTGATTGCAGTGTGTGGACACCCCAGAAAATAGCTGCAGCATTGTCCACAGAGGGGTGGTGGAAACAACCCGTCTCTATCAGACTATTAACTCAAAATAGGAAAGGAGCAGAGAATGGTTTCAAAAGTACACTGAAAAACTGTTCTACTTAGCTGCAAAAAATTTCAACTACATCTGCCTGTGGAAAGTTACTCATCTTTGTTTACAAGGATATTTAGAGTGGTTGTAACATTTTGTTTAAAATCTCTCCAAATCCTGCTGTGAATAAATGTTTGTGTGTGTTACAGACTACAAAATTAAGGGCTTTAGAGTTAATCACTCTCTCACTGTACTGAGAGACAAAGTATGTTAAAAACTCAAGAATGACTAAAATGACAGTGATTAAAATCTGTCAAATATAGTGGTTAAGTACTGTTTTTAGAAAGGCATGCAGACTGTGAAAAACATATTTGATTTTAAAAATTCTGATTTAATCTACAATCACTAGTGAGCCATTGTAACCACTCACAAAAATACATGCTATGTGCTTAACGATATGCTTCTTTTCTCCTAGATGTTTTCTGGCAAATAGGGAATGTGGCACTTACTTGTACATGACAGAAACATGCCTTACTTCCCAATATTACCTGGGAACTCCACTCCCCTCCGTTTCATTCCAAGCTGGAAACCAATGTGCATTGCAAAGGATGTTTTAAGGATCATATGGCAGCCACAAGCAGCTCTGTGCTACCTTTGCACGTGTTCTGAGCTAGCTCAGTGCACGCTAACTGTGGCTCAGAAGCTGACTGAGTTGCCAGCCACAGCTCCAAGCCTTGCTCTGCTGGCACATAATGCAGCTGAAGGCTGAGGGCCCTGCTGAGAGCGCCCTCCCTGCTTCAGACTTTGTGTGTGCTAAAATAAAAGTGACTGATAATTGAAAACTACATTCGCATCACCCACAGTTTTAACAAAAACATATATCACACTACCTTTTTCACTGCCACCAACAGCTACAGGCATGCCCAGAATGGCAAGGCCTATCTCATATTTGCATTTATTTTTGTTTGTGGGTCATTCTGAGGCTCCAACATTCCACCTCTCAAGGAACTGCAAGGAGGGTAAGAGCTGTTTGTCTTTTTTTTTCCTGAGACACTTGCTTTGGCAGTCAGAGTTAGTGGCACAGGTCTCATCCTGCACAGGGTACAGCTTCCTGGCAGCCACTAACAGCTCTGCTCAGCCCTTCTGCAGCAAGTATCTTCACACACCCATTTCCTCTGATTGTCACTGTACTTCACCTCACATTTTCTTTCCTAAGATGGCTCTTTCTCCTGAAATCTACCCCATGTGGCAAGACAGCAACATGGGATGCAATGGCACAGCTTTGACATTCTGCTTGTTTTGGACATGGGGCATACATTTTTTCGCCCACAAGTGGAATTTTGATGAGCTTTACAAGTCCTCTGGAGAGAAGAACATTCATCTTTTTAAGGAAAATCACATGCTTAGGAATTTTAGGAGTTGATTATTCTGACCAATTTCTTTCTTCCCAAGAGCCATTAAATCTAAAAATTAAGTATGACAAGCTCTGAACTCTCTTAGCAAGCGTTTAGAGAAAGCAGGCTCTGCAGCCCTCTTACACAAGGGAAGCTAAGCTTCTTATCACCTCTGCAACCTGCAGAGTTCAGCTCCAACTTTGGGAAATTTACATTTTTTCTTTTTGCTAAATCTTACCTTGGCACATACTCATTTCTCAAGGCTCATAACCCCTGAAGCCTTTTAACAGGATATTACTCCAGCCTCTAAAAATGTCATCGGTGCACTCAGGGTTTATATGCAAATGACACGGGGCCATGTTAAAAACAACAAACAGGGGATGATGACTGGTAAGCCACAACCATAAATATAAGTTCACAGGCTTTCCAAATATTTTTCCTTTAACGCTTTGCATGTCAGATATACAGCATTAATGCCTATTTGATAAAACTAGCTGCCCATTTTAAAAAGCCCTGTTTTTTCTTAGCACATTAAGAAAAACTGGTTGCAGCTTCTTCTGGGATAGAAAAAGATTACCAAGATGAGTTAAAAGACAGCTACAACATTTAAAGGAAACAAGCTGTGGCAATCCACTAAGCCACTTCCTATCAGCTGCTTTAACTGCCCTTGGATACCACAGGATCTCTCCGTGGGCACAGTACAGTGATCCTCACCTGAAGACACTCACAACTCTACTTCCAGGATACCTAAAAGCCATCCACAGTGTGCCAGGAAAGCTGCCATCCACATCTCACAAAGGCAGTGCCTGTGGAAGAGAGCACTTCCTCATGGCCAGACCATGAACAGGTAACAAACTAGCAGGTCTGTGGCAAGCCTGAAATGAAAGGTAAAACAGGAGGGTCCTTACCTTGCAGAAGAGACGTGCCAACAGGAATGGTTTCAGGCACGTTGTCTCTGCTGTAAATGGAGCGCTGGAATTCTGGAGAACAGTCGTTTTCATCGGTGATATGGACCATGACCTGAGGAAAAAGGACATACTGAGAATGGATTTTAGCTTCTAGACTGCTAAAAGAGCACCTCTCTCTGGACACTGTAGTGGCAGTCAGTGCTTTTGCTGCTGTCCCATCCCTATTTACACCTCTGATGTTATTCTTCTCACACTATTACTGTAACACAGAGAAGTACTTCCTCCTCCACTCCCAGGATGGGAGGCAAAGCCAAAAAGTAATAACTACAGGTATTTGCAGAGCCGAGATCTGAGCCTAGGTCAGAGCCCAGCTTTCTGCCTGTACTACAAGGTCTCCTCCCTGCCCAGCATCCTCACCAATGTCCTGGGCTATCCATCCGTGTAACTGGTGCTGCTAGTAAGGTGACAAGATTGCAGATCATGGGTAGGATGTGAAGTAATTCACGTACCTCAGTCACACTGCTGAGAGTGCTCTCAACTTCCATGGCTTTCAGTAGGAGGTGGTAGAGGTGGTGCTCGCTCTCGTAGTCCACAGGGTGGGTCAGGCTGAGCTCTCCGCTCTCTTGCCTCACCCAGAAGAGCCCAGAGGGGTTCGTCAGGAGAGTGTAGGAAAGAGGCTGGCTCTGGAAAGAAACAGCCTCAACAACTGCTACTCTGCAAAGAATGAGAGAACAACCCTTGGCTTCAAAACAAGAACAACAAAAGCTGTCTCCTCAGCACCTAGAGGAGGAGGATAGGATGAGGAAAGGTGTCTTGCTCACTCTGTCAATGCATGGCTCAGCTTTGTATTCAGACTGGAAACCCCTTTTGCTACAGGGAGCAAAATCTACCCATCTACCCTCTCTTATCACAATTATTCACTGATGTAGCAGTGCTGAAATAACAACCATTTCAACCAACACTAACAGCAAAACATATTTTTCTTCCCCATTGTACCCTTTTAAATACTTGACAGCAGTTACTGGTTTTCCCTGTTTCTCAGACATTCAGAAATAAGTGACCTACTGTATTTCTGAGTTTCTCTGAAGTTGTATATTCAGAAAAGAAAGGCTCAGACATGGATGGGAAAGGCTCAGACATGGATGGGAAACCCATGGAGCACAGGACTTTCCAGATCCTGCTGTCCACCTTGGCAGGACATCAAAAGAATATTTGCCTCCCTACTGTGAATTATGTTTTGAAGCTCCACCTCTCACACCAGTCTTTCAACAGCATGACAATACACTTTTAGCTCATATCGCTGAAAGCTCCAGGGAAGGAGAAAAATTTCCCTCCTTCTTATTCAGTCTCTCTTAAGGATTAGTGGCACATCTCCAGCAATTTTTCCTAGGTCATCAGTTTATTTTGAGGTTTCCTGCTCCTTAGAGGCCTTATGGCATTATTCCACCTGCTCCTTAGAGGACTTAAGGTCCATTCTGCTCTCAAGTAGCTGAACAGAGCCAGCTTGAGGGCATCTCCCAGAGTGGCTTGGCTTAGCTACTCTTCATGCAACAGCAGAGCCCCTTGGAGACTGAACTCTATCTATTTGTACTTCACACTGGTGCTGTTATCTCAAGAGTCTGGCAATGACTTCGCTTTCTAGAAATTTAAATACAAGTCAAACAGGACACAACTCCAGATCTGGTTAATTAAAAGACTATTATTTAAGCACTTGTTTAAATCACCAGGAGATGCATAGCCAGTAGCTTGGCTGTTCTAATTCACGATGCAATGCACTAAGACCCCAAAAGCATTAAAATAATTCCAGTGTCCAGACTACATGTGGTACATGGAGACTCATGTCACACTGGAGAAACATCAGAAGAGGCATAATTGCCTTTAGAAAACACAACATTATTTTTAAAGTGTAATAGGCAAATGCATATGCATAGCCCTCAGAAGCAAAACCACAGGAGCTTCACTCCATTGTGCTCTGTGGAGCTCCTCTCAGACTGCAGGGAAGGAGTCACCTAACCAAGCCCAACTCACTTTTCTCCTGCTGGAGTGTTTTCAGGGACAAACACACTGTAGGACATGTTGGTGAACTGTGGAGGTCGGGAGCCTGCCAGGATGGAAATGGAGGCGTAGGGGCTCTTGTTGCCGTGCTCATCAAAGGCTTCCACAGTGATCACGTACTCCTTGTTCCACGTCAAGGCCAAGCCAGTTGTCATGATAATGCCAGTATCCTTATCCACTCGGAATCGCTCTTCACCACCTATCAATACGTGCACAAAGCCAGTCTGAGACAGGCCCCACAGCAAGAACATCTGCACCTTCACCATCTCAAGGTAAGCTGTCCTCAACTCATCCACCTGTGTCCCTGTAAGCACTTCTTTTTACCTCTCCAGTTGTTCACCTTACCTCTCACTCACACTGTTTTGTTGACCAGTGCAGTGTAAAAGAAACAAAAATGAGTAAGAAATGGAGCCTTTAGCTAACAGTAAAGTTGCCATCAATTTCAAAATAGAAGTAAAGCAAAGAAAACGGCAACAAGAAAGATTCTCATCCACATACTTCCAGCACTTACAGCTTCTCCTTTCTGTACCTGCTGTATCTTTAAGGATTCCCCAAGGGAAAAAATCTACCGACAAAATTATAAAATGGGAACTTGGTAAGAAACATCTGCAACTTAACAGAACCTTACCTTCTTTTCAGGCTAGCCCTACCTGCAATGAGTGTGTAAGTTATCCCAGCAGTGGCGTTTTCATGGCTACTGTAACGTGCAGCAAGCTGGTAGACGAGAGTGCCTTTGCGCGCATCAGGATCGACGCGCGCCAGGTACGGGTACGGGTACATGTCCCAGGACAGAAGTTCCTCCTCTGGGGCAAGGAGTGTCACGTGGCAGAGGTACCAGTCGTCATCTGCAAAAGACACGTGGATTTCTAGACAGCTTGGTCACAAACTTTAGTCCGGAATGTTAAGATCTTATCCATTAGTAAACAAACTGAGAAGGAATCTTCCACTGCAGAGGATATGTAGAGATTTAATCTCAGTATTTTTACCTCTAAGGAGACCTATATTCAAGACTTTTTAACTCACAGCATGTCACTAACAGATGCTAAAGATATATATAGACTTCTTGAAGAAATTTTCTTCAAGTCCTAAGCCAGCTGTAAGTATTGTAAAACCCACCAAAAGTCAGCACTAAAACAGAGCTTTATGTTTTTAAAAAGACAGACAAGAGAACAAATTTCACTGAGTTCAGGACAACATGTCAGGGAAAATATTTGTTTTGTTCAAATCAACCATGATTTTCTGGATTTTTACAAACACTTCACCTTCTCTCTCTGAAAGGTTATTTAAATAGAAACATAGAAGAACTTAGGTTGGAAAATACTCTAAGATCATCAAGTCCAACCATTAACCTGGTACTGCCAACTCCACAACTAAACCTGGGATTCACCATCCCCAGAAGTGTTGAAAAAGCACGTGGATATGGCACCTGAGGACATGATTTAATGGTGAATATGGTGCTGGTGCTGGGTTGACAGTTGGACTTGATGATTTTAAAGGTCTTTTCCAACCTTAAAAATTCAGTGATTCCATGAAACCATGTCCCTAAATGCCACATCCACACATCTTTTAGATACTTCCAGGGATGGTGACTCAACCACTTCCCTGGACAGCCTGTTCTAATGCTTGGCAACCCTTTCTGTGAAGAAATTTTTCCCTAATACCTAATCTAACTCTCCCCTGGCACAACTGGGGGCCATTTCCTCTTCTGCTATCACTTGTTACTTGGGAAAGGAGACCGAGACCCTCCTGGCTACAGCCTTCTTTCAGGCCATTGCAGAGAGTGCTAAGGTCACCCCTGAGCCTTCTTTTGCTCCAGGCTAAACACTCCCAGCTCCCTCAGCCGCTCCTCACAGGATTTGTGCTCCAGACCATTCCCCAGCTTCGTCACCTTTCTCTGGACTCACTCCAGCACCTCAATGTCCTTCCTGAATTGAGGGGCGCAGAACTGAACACAGCACTCGAGGTGTGGCCTCACCAGTGCTGAGCACAGGGTGATGATCACTGCCCTGGTCCTGCTGGCCACAGTATTGCTGATACAGGCCAGGATACCATTGGCCTTCTTGGCCACCTGGGCACAAAGTGGCTCATGCTCAGCCCTCACTGAACCTTGGTAAAATTGTGACACTTAGTAACGCCTCAGATCACAGACTGATGGGATGGGTGAGGTTGGCAGGACCTCTGGAGATCATCTGGTTCAGCCGCTCTGCTCAAGCCGGGCTACCTAGAGCTGGCTGCTCAGAAAAACATCCACAAGGCTTTTGAATATCTCCAAGGAGGGAGACTCCAAAACCTCCCTGGGAGATCCAGTGAACTAAAGTTCTGGGGGCTGGATTTCAAGAAAGACATGGACAAACTGGCAAGTGTCCAGAGAAAAGCCAAGAGCATAACCAGAAAACATGCCCTTCAGGAGAGGTGAAAAGACCTGGAGATGTTCAGGAGACTGCATGAGACATGCAAACAGTGATACAAGAGGCTGAAGGACTGATGTATGAAGTCAGTCAGCTGTTCCATAACCTGCAAAGCAAAAAACAACTAACTCTCATTCCGAAGGAAAAGACTGGCATTAGATGCTGGGCGAGGGATCCCTCAGCATGTTTTTAATTATGAGGACAATGGAGCCCTTGATAGTGGCCAGAGAGGTGAGACAGCGTCCATCACTGAGATCGTTAAGACCTGACTAGACAAATATCTGCTGGCAATCTCTTTTTTGTGGCAAAACCTGCCTCTAGGCAGGGGCATGGAACCACCAAGACTAATAAATCCTTTCCATCACACATTCATCTCCCTGCCCTTCAGCTTTTGCATCTCATTGATTTTTTGAGGCACACGTGTCCACATGTCACTCATTCCGCTGCAGCTTGAAGGAATTTCTCATAGAAACATTCTTTGGACTTTGTGTTTTATCTTTGCTGTTTGCCTGAGGGTAAGAAGTGAGAAAAGGAGTGAATGGCATTCTAGAAACATCCAGCACCACACATGAAAGGAAAAATATGGGATAAGGCCAAACCTGGAGGGCTGTGATACAGCAGCATGGGGTAATAAACTTTAGCTCTAGGGTGGAATATCTTTCTGCAGCTGAGACCTGGCTCACTCCTTCAGGCCCTCGGCATTTATTTCACGTTTTCAGACTTGAAGCTGTTTTCTCCATGCAAGTAAACAAAATTTAAATTGAAGCAACCTGCCAGCATGCTGGCAAAACAATCCAGGTTATATCTATATAGATGAGAGCTCTAATTCTAGCAGGGCATAAATGGAAGAAATGATAGTTACAAAGAGCAGATTTTAGTCAAATCAAGTCCAAAACCCTAAAAAAGTGGTGTTGAACATGGTCTGGGGACTAACGGGAGGTCAGTCAAACAGCACTAATTTCCCCTATCACCCAGAAAGAGCTGTTCAGAAGCAGCACTATGAGTATGGACATTTTTGTTCTGGTTGCTCCCCTTTGCAGACACAGCAGGTGTGAGAAACTCAAGGATTTTAAGGTGTTACAAACACATGGCAATCCAATACTGTGTAAAATTGCCACAGTGACTTGAAATAAGTCAGTGAAATAAAACCAGCCTTGACAAAGTAGAGTTTTTCCCCAAGAATGCATTGGGTTTTCAACTGTCGTAGCTGCAAAGGCATTATCAGATCAAGCCTCTGAAATCAATAGTGTTTTATTTTGTTCCTGACACAACCACAGCATCCTATTAAATCAAAATGCACCACTACCCAGTGAGGTTGCAGTTCACCCATTTTGTCAATATGAATCATCCACTGCAAGGAAGGGAATAATCAGGAATCCAGGCTCTATACCCTGTGAAACCAGACTATCAGCAGGATAGCCTGACCCCTGCACCACACATTGGAAAGAGTCTTGGTAGGATCAGTCTGGAAGAGAATATTAAGGAGTGATGGTTTTCCTGGAGATACTGGTGTATCCCCAAGGCTTCAACTTTACTTCCTGCTTACATGTGAAAAAGGCATGTAAACAAAAGGGATGTCAATCAATCACCAGCTAAGAGCATCCTAAGTAAAAATGTTAGGATGTAGCAAGTGCAAGAACGGGGGGAATGAAGAGATGCTAAGTTTGTGTCTTAGAGGGCTAAACACTCTTCAGTAGATCAGAGCAGATACACCCACACCATCCATGGACAAGAATATGAAAGCAATGAAAGAACTGGAAAGGGTTTTGAAACTGCAAGTGGCTATTCTTGCAAACCTGCATCAATTTCACACCTTTAATCATTTAATTTCCTCTCTTACCAGAAGAAGGAACACAAGAGAATCTCTTCTCCTGAGATTAGGATTAGAGCTGCACTGACTGGCATGGGTTTGAGGGGCTAATGTTGGAAAATTGAGAAGTAAAAAATGTGCATTAAAAATGGTAGTTTATGCTTTATTTCTATCCCCTCAGGCAATCATTTGAATTGAACTGAAAAGAGACAGTGAGGTATGTGAAGAAGTTTCTGAAGTACCCAGCTTGAAACAGGACACCCAGGTGGGATGCCTAGAAATCCCCTCATTGTGCTGTCAGGCCACACCACTAGTCCTCAGCAGTAGGGCAAGACATCAGGAGCTTTGGCTTACTATTGAACTATAGCCAGGAAACCTACACTTGAGAAATTATTACTATCATGCTAAAACCTCCTTGTCGTCTTCAGGACCATAGGCATAATCTACTTAGGCATATTTAAACTTAACGCAAAATTTCTTGTGGCAGTAATTGATCTTTAACAAGAGTTCATCATTACTTTTAGAAATGCTTTTTTTGTATTTTAATGACACTGTTACTGATATTTACACACTCATGTTGTCCACTGTGCCACTCTTGCCTGCCCAAGCGGCTTTTGAATCTGGTGGTAAATTATTCCTACAAGCTTGAACAACAGCAGCTGGCCAGAAGATGAGCATCCCAAATACAGGTATTCACTGAGGTAAAGGAAAAGAGAGAGCAGCTTTAACCTGGTGTTGAGGACTAGTCCAGTCAGCAACACTTATGATGCCCATGCCTCTGCCCCAGCTACAGCCTGTACTGTCACCCCCACTGGGAGAAGTGCAGGGGCACCAGGAAGCTCTTACAGTGGGGAAAGCCTTCACAACGCAGATCTCCCCTTCAAAACTGAAGGCTTAATTTTATGAATTTCTTTTCTCCAGTTCCCTTAAGAAAAGTTCTATGGGAGCACCTTTAGTCCAGCTAGCCTCTGTCATGAACATCGTGGGTCAGCTCCACCTCAAACATTGATGAGAGATTCCTCAGTGTCATGTCTTTATTAATTAACAGATTTGGTGTCTCACAAATACTCCTAAAGTTCAGATACAATGCCCAGGAGTATCCTATTTCCTTGCAACACACTAGGGCACTGACTGGACTCATGTTGGACCAAGTAGTGAGTGCTGTGTCCTGAAGGCAAGGTAATACCCTCACCCATCAGCTATGGCAATAGGCTGTTTGCTCCCTTGGCAGTCCACAAACCACTGCAGCAGCCTGGGGATGAAGAGCCCACAGTCCCAGTGCACCCGGGCAATGGGACTGTACCAACTGCCTCATCTAAAGCTATGCTAATTTCAAGCTTCCCTCCTCAGTTACCCACAACCAGCAAGCTTGAAAGGGCAGCCTGCAGAGATAATTGTGCATGATATTTATTACATATTTCTTAATACACACCAGCACTTGGACACATTTTCTACGTCTACACACCCTCGCCTAGTTTAGGTCTTGCTTTTCTCAGTACTACCTGTGGACTCACCCGGTGGGACCATCAAGATAAAAGGCAACTGTAGCTGCCACTGCTCGCACGGAGAGCAAAGAAAAATCTTCAGCCAATTTTTCACCTTCTGTGTGAATGCACAGCTACAGTGGGTACCTCCACCGCATGGGGTTTCTGAGATAGCCATGGCATTTGTTAGGCAGCAAAGACTTCTCCACAGGCAGATATCTCTACACCACAGGAAAAGCTTCAGGCAGTTTTAGAAACAGGTCTTCAAAATCCATCATATTTTTACTGCTATCACATCACCTTGCCTATGGTGTCCTCCTCTAGTTTTTAAAATTTGCTTTAATGTTGTTGTCTTTTTCCAGAGGAAAGCTCTGAAGCACTCTGACCTGTGATTACAGAAGCAGTATTTCTGCCTCAACCCTTAAATCTACTGTATCTGCCAACAGCTGTTTGTTACCACACAATGAGCAGAATTAAAAACACGGCACCACAGAGAAGGTAGGGGGTACAGCTATTTACAGGACCTCAAAAACTTCCATATAACAGGATTCTACATAAAACAAGTTTTTTATTACAGTTTGCCATGTTAACAGCTGAATAATCCCCTGTAAAAATGTTATTAAATACTATACAAAAAATAATTATTTGCAGGCCCATCAGTTGATGAGGAAGTCAGATCACACCAACGTAGTAAGAATAGCTGAGCAGTCAACAGCACAGAGGGAATTTGGGGGATTTTTTATGGCTATTAAAGAAGAAAAGTGCAGTAAAACACAGCTACAATCATGTCTTCTTGTCATACCCCCCAGCACAGCACCTGCTCTTCCTCATTAAAGTGGCACTTATTAAGTTTAAAGTAGTTTGTGTGGGACATAAAAAAATCTTGTTCCTGAGAGGCTGTAGCAGAGTCTGACTGCTTCAGTGGTTAGAAACCACTTTGCTTTGATATCCAGTCTTCCTGGGGAAAAACTACAGGCTTTTATCAGTGTTGTCCTTTAATATATTTAAGTCTCTTCTCCCTGAAGGTTGTTTAAATGTTCTTTTAAATAAAAAGTTACTTGATGAGGCTTCATGAAATAAGAGCTGTTCCTATGACCATACTTAGAGTGTGTTAACTTATTTCCAAATACTTAAAAAGTTAACGTCACCAGCAGGATACAACCATTTTAGAAGAGCAAATGTGTTTGATGTGTACAAAAGATGACAAAAAACATTGTAGCAATATTAACTTTAACACCACTGGACAGTTGTGAGAAGCAGCTCAGACCCAGCAGCACGGGCCCCTTTGGTGAAGCTGGGCAGCAGCACTGGGAGGCGTGCTTGGAACACAGCAGCCTCCAAAGGAGCCATGTGCTGGCTACTATGCTGTGTCCTAAGAAATGAAAAGGTAAAGTTGCTCGATTACCCTCCAGTTCTCTTTATATCCTAAATTTCTAAATAGATCCTCTTCCCCTTCCCCAGACATGGCCCTTGACACTTTGCTACTTCTCTCTCACGAAGCAGTGTCTACGCCATACCGAGGGTTTGCTCGCACACTCAGGCAAAAGCTCAGCCACCCAGAAGAACTAACGGCTCCTTGCTTTGTTGTCATCAAGCATTGCTTTTAGGTCATTCCATCAGCAACATCCACGGTGGGAGCAGAACTCCAAGTCCTTTCCATCAGCCTGTTTCCTCGGGTCAGGTTTTTAAAGGCTTTTCTTAAACTTCCTGCTTTACATTTTCTTAAATTTTGGGCAGTTTCCACCAGCAAGCCAACCTCACTGCTCCAACTGCCAAACTGGAGTTCTGCTCTAGCCAAGGTCTGACTGCTGCAGAAGGAACCTCTAATGCCTGCCCCAAAACACTGCTGTGAAGCCACTGCTCTCGGGGAAGGACACGGCTTTCCAAGCCCATCAGAGATGCACGAGCAAGAGCAAGTTCAATTCCACTCCAGTCACAGTCCAAAAGAGAAGGCTATGTGCACATCTGCCTAAGGGAGCTAATATGAACAGACTGCCTGTACAAAAGTGGTATGTGTGAATTTTGTGCCTCCCATTTGTAACGCAGGTGTGTAAAAGGCAGCCCTAGGTCAGCTGGCTCCTGCCAGCACACAAAAATCAAACACTGCTGCGCACTGCCCAGTGCTCCTGGAGTGTGAGACAACACCAGGAGCAGGGAGGGGTGTTTCTGGCATGGTGCAGCTTTGATCTGGGTCTAAAACGAGGTTTTTAAATGCCTTCCTGCTGCGGAAATGTAATGAAAACTCAGAAATACTAAATCATAACTTGTAAAAAAGGAGGCAGGATGCTAATCTTAAGAATAAAGAATAAAGAATGTTCTATTTTTCAGGTCTCCCACTGCTTTTCTCCCAAAGTTGTTACGATAGAGGTTTTCTCATCCTTTAAATACCTTATGTAACTTACCAAGAATACTTGTAACATAAACTTTACATTTACCTCTTCAGTTTTAAGCTTTTTGTTGGCTTCTCAAAATGTCTGACTTTATCAGACATTCTTAAGACTAATTTATTGCCTCTGGATCATTATATACGTTTATGTTAATTTTTTTTTTTTTTACAGCAAGGTTTTTCCAAAGATACGTACAGACAGGGTAATGTAATAACCTTCTTCCTGGAGCTTGCTCTTTCATCCAATGATCCTTGGCCATTAAAGTGGTTTCACAGGTTAAGTGAAGTAAGCTTTTTCTGTCAGCATTTTTCTGAATTTGGAGGCACACAAATGGCATCCATAGATGGTTTTAACCAGTCTGATACCAGGAGGAAACACCCCCCACACATATAGAATAAAAAAAGCAGCATATAATATGACCTCCATACCTGATCAGGTCAAATTGCTGTTTCTGGAGTGAGATTTATTTTCTAAAAATGTCAGGGGATGCCAGGAAGCAGTGGGCCATTTCTGGCTCTGTTAAAAAAAAGTAAGAAAAAAACTCCCAAACCTAAGCTATGTCTTGATTTGAAATCATGGCCAGCAACATACATTAATTACTTGTTAGCTTTTCCAAAAGCTGTATTACATGGATTTCCTTCCCAGTAGGCATCCTGATGGAAGTTTCTTAAGAAAGTACAAGGGACTCAGATCACATATTCTTCCCATGTGCAGTCTAGGGTGTATTTTCAGGAATGTCAAGATCTGATAGATGTCTTTTTAAAATGCAGTTTGCTTCCAGAGAGTTATAAGGGTTCAACACTGATCATATTCTACCATAAGACACTGCACTGAAGGAACTGCATTATACTACAGCCTCCTCAGTCAGATTTAAGATCTATCTCCTTGGAATTCACTTACAGTAGTAAACAGTTGTTATCCCACCTGAAAGAGAACGGAGTGAGATATCCATCTCACTTCCAAAACCAAGAAAATACTGAACAGCCTTGCAACTTTTTTGTTCACTTCAGTCTTAAACTATCTGCTGGTGTTTACCTCCCTTTGATGTCTTGAGACATCCCAGAGTTAAAGGGTTGCTAATGTCAACCCTTTAACCCTTCAGAGCACTGCAGACACTTCACTGGGAGGGGAAGAGATTTGTCTTGCCATGCTCTTTTTGAGTTCCTACTGTTGCCAAACAAAATTAACCTTTGTAGATTATGGAGTGACTTCTAATTGAAAACAGCTGTGTAAGATGTCATGTGCAGTGCATCTGCAGTGTGAGTGTGTGCAGGAACATGGACATCTCCCACTGGGTCTCACTATCCCAAGCCAAGGCTGTGTGCACTATGTAAGCCCTTAAGGGCTCCTAAGTTTAAAGAAACAAAAAACCAAACCAACCAAACAAAAAACTAAACCCAACCAACCAACCAACACCAAAACAAACAAAAAAAAACAAACCAAACCAAACCAAAAAAACACCAGAAGAGCCCCCAAACCAAACCAAAGAGAGAGCTAAAAGTCTTCTAGAGTTGAAGAATGGGAGGTTTTGAACTTTTTGAAGCATGATAGACAAAGTCCTAATGTCAAACTTCTATGCAGTGTGCACCAGTACCTATCGCCAGCATCAGGGAGGGCAGCTGACTGAACAGAAGAAGAAACAGCAACTGCACGTCCCACTCTGTGTAAGTTGGTAACAAGTATAAGAACCTGTGTAGGTACTTGTAGGTGTGCATGAACAGAGGCAGACTTGGAAGAGAAAGGGATCCTCAACCCTTTCAACCCTTCTCACCACCCCCAGCCTTTCCATGCTCAGGCCACACACTGCTCTGATGATGCAGTCAGTGTTTACAGGATGTGAAATGTCCCAAAAGAAAATCTGGATGAGAAGTGCTGGGTCTGCAACTCATACTTTTGTATGAGAATCTTGTCTAAATTCCAGGTCCACTCCATAACTATCCATGCACAGAGCCCAGAACAAGGCTTTGACAGACAGAGGCTGCCAGATTCCTGAAGAAGATGCAAACTGCTCGGTGTAGGTAAATAAGACAAACCACAGAAGCTGTGCAAACATTTACGACACACAGTCCATGTACCAAGTGTATATTCAATGGGAGAACAGCTGTGTTTTCACAGTGCCTGCTACAGGGCCCCCACAAAACAGACGGCAGCCCCCTCCCTATCACTGCTGTGTGTGCTACTGAGCAACTGGGAAGATTCAGAGGGTTATTCTACTCTGCGCTCAGTTTATTTCAATATTTCAACTGTGCACAGGAATACCTTGTCTTCTCAGGACTACTGTTTCAGGAAACAGTGCTCTGAGTTACTATGTGACTTACTGTTTTATTTTTTTAAAAAGCTTTTCTTTTCTTGAAAAAAACCAAACAAACCAGTAAACGCATCCAAAACCCAAGATACAAGCTTCCCTGGAGAAGCAGCACCTGTGAAATGCCTAAGTCCATTCATGCCTTTTACATAAGAGATGGCAATTAATAAAGGTCTGATAGCTTTGTTTTTCAATTAAAGAGGTGATTAAAAGTTTGGCACATGTTCCATAATATTGATTGCTTTGTGAGTGATTGTTAATTACATTTAGTAAGAGACGTGAGGAGAAATGAGGAGCAGACCAAAGTTAATTCTCTTTGGCTTTTGACAGTTCACCACATTTCTTCAGATAAAAAAATGGATGCTCAAATCCTCTCACCATTTCACCATATTTTTGTAAAATAAGCAGACAGAAAAACATCCCAAGTTTGTTGCTGTACAAAGTTATGAGAGAGTTTTGATTTTCAAAGTAGCTTAAAGGAGTGTCTAAATGACCTTGTCCCACTTGATCATTGAATTCCTTTCTCCCTGAGGCTCATGTCTTGTCAATACATTATTAGGGCACAGACAATGGTAAAAACATGCTGTGCACCACCAGACTGGAGAGGACAACACAATTAATCATATGTTGAACACTGTTCACAAGGTTATTTGCTTTCACTATAAATAAGCAAGACAAGTCAAGCTGCGTGTCCCATTTCCAACTCCATCTTTAGCTTGAATGAGAAGTTCTACTTTAAACATCAGGTGATTTGTTTAAACTTAGTAGCTAGAAATACCGTGCAGAGTTTTTCTAATGTTAAATGTTTGTCACTTGCACAACACATCCCATTCCTGCAAGAATAAGTTTCTGAGTCACTCAACTCTGGATTCTCAGACTGCACACAGCAGTCTGGTAAAGATCACAGGCCCCAGCATGCTTCAACATGTTTGTTTTCTTCCCAGCTCTGTTTCACATTTCCTGAGCATTAGGCTGCAAAATTCATTGATAGAAACTTTTCTTTAGTAAAGTTGCAAACATCTAAGAAAAAAGACAAACAAACAATACAATACAAAACAAGCCCAAGCAAATGATAACCAGTTATGATATCAGAGACCTGAGCTACACTTACAAACACACTCTAAAACTTACTCTAAGATGGAAGTAACACATGGAGAGGATGGCTCATGCAGCCATAACACACCTCAAGTTTAATGTGGTTTAAGTTTATCAAGTCTAGCCATGCTCTTTGCTGTCTTACTGGGAAAACCATACACAACAGTATACGAGCTTTTGACATATAGAGAAGCCTTACACACCGGTATAACTTCAAAATCTCCATTTAGTTTTCTACACCAACTCCTAGGATTCCTGATTCAGATTTTTTTTTTTCCCTTGCCCTAGGCTCGTTGACATCTGTTTTGCAATGACTCCTTTCCCTTCCCGTGCCTTGCTGTGCCAGTGCTGTAGCCGACTCCCAGCATCACTCGGTGCGGCTCAGGAGCGAGCGCAGCGGGGTCCCTAGCGCGGTGGGCTGCAGCTGCAGCTCTGTAAGCGCCCACACCCAGGCCAGTGTCACCTCTTCCTTCCCAGCTCCTTCCAGCAGGACCAGAGCGACAGGAGAGGCTTCTTGCTAACTGCCCCCACTACGCGACTAGCAGTCTGTTGTGGCGTGGCCCCTTCTTTATCGGGCACCAATTCCTTGTTAACCCCTGAGCAGACACCTCTGGTCCCACAAACGTGAACCTACTGTGACAAGAATTCCTTACGAGACAACATAACCAAAACACCATTCCCTACGTTTCCAGCTGCTCCTTCAAAAGCAAGAGGCAGAAGCTCTGCGGTCGGTACCGGGTAAGAGCTGGCACATTCCCACGCCACGCACCGAGCTCCTTCAGCCGGGGGGCAGTTCCCGCAGCCGCCTGCGGCTCTCCGCACCCCACGGAGGGCAGCAATCACCGCGGCCGCATCTCCTCGAATGGCAAATGCCCGGCACGGCCGTGCCTGCTCACTATCCCTCTCCTTCGGGGCAACCCTTCATGCTCACCCGTCCCTTTCGCGGCCACCCCGCTCCACCCGGGGCAGCGCTGCGGGGAGAACCGACCCCATCCCGGCCACCCTGCCCGTCCCGTCCCGGACCGCTACCTCCTCCGCCGCCGCGGTGCACCTTGACCAGCACCTCCGCCCGGCCGCCCGCTCGCAGCTCCCGCCGTAGGTAGAGCCGCCCCGACGTCCTGTCGACTCCCACGAGGGTGGCGCCGGGAGAGGCCAGCTCGAACCAGCCGCCCGCTGCCCGCTCTCGGCTCCTCGGGACGGTGAAGACGGTGTCGCCCACCCGCGCCCCGGGGGGCAGGCGGGCCGTGTAGCGCCGGGCGCCGGGCCC
>WEKY01047141.1:97467-108735 GCA_013390045.1 Picathartes gymnocephalus
AGCAGCGGCAGCAGCAGCAGCAGCAGGACCGGGAGCAGCCCGCAGCCGCCCCGCCGCGCCCGGCCCATCCCGCCGAGCGGAGCGCAGCCCGGCTCTGCGCCTCTCCCGCCGCGGGCACCCACGGCAGCCCTGGCTCGTCCCGCGGCCACTCACGGCCGTGGGCGGGGATGGAGGGAGCCCGCCCCGCGTGGTCGAGCGAGGAGCCCGCCCGTGGCAAAGCGCATAACGCGGAGGTGCACATTCCTCATCTTCCCCTATTCCGTGGTAAAGAGCACCATGTTGCCTGGCAAATTCCTCATCTTCCCCCATTTCACATTGCCCGTGAGGGAAATCTGTGAATGATCGCTCCCTGCCCCTGCTTCAACTCGTGAACTTTTTGTTGTACTTCCTCTCCTCTGTCCAGTTGCAGAGGGGAGTGATAGAGCAGCTCTGGTGGGTGCCTGGCACTCAGTCGGGGTCCGAGCCTCCGGCTCTTCTGCAAGCTGAGCGGACACGGGATGAACTACACTTCCTGGGGAGTGACTTGGGGGAAAATGGGCAATCTCTCGCTCTCCTGAGCCTGTATGAAAAAACCCGCCCAGCCAAGCTACGAGCACCACCATAAGAGAAACAGAAGAAAAAAACACTATTGTGTAAAGGAGAGCGGATCTTGGGACACTTGAATCATAAGAGTAGCTGTCACCCAGCAGACATGCTTTTCTCTTGTAAGCTGGGCTTGTCTTGGAAGGACAGCGTCTCAGAAGTGCACATTGAGGTTGCTGCTTCTTCAGGAAAGATGCAATATTTTTGGAATAAGAACAGTGCTGTTGTTGACAGCAAGACTGAAATGGTCCTTCTGAACGCACCAAGCAAACACATCAGTCCCAGTAAACATACATAAAACAATCTGGGCACGGAACTCATCACTCTGGTTAGTCTGTGATCAATGGAAGTGTGAACACAAGCCAACCACTCTCGCGTTAATCACTCCCCACTACTCAAACCAAACAGAACTCATTTTCTCATCGCTCCAAGCATGAGTTCCCAGCAGCATCTTCCTGTTAATAAACAAGAACAAGAGTATCTCCCTTCACATAGTGATGGTAACAGCTCAGGAACAGCCTTTTGTCAAGCTTCCACATCCAGCTGGTCAAACTGTTAGGTGTTGTTCCACCAGAAATGCTCCCCCTTCCTGCTTCGAACAGGCTTGCTAGTTTTACTAGAAGGTTGTTAGGAAGGCAGGGGTGTTTGTTGCTAGCTGTGTTGTAACTTCAGTGATGACATATCTAGGCTGAAAGTGAAGCTGTGCTCAAGAAAGCCAGAAACCACTCATCTTTAGTCAAATATTACGGGCAGCCGTCAAAGGTGACAGCCAACTGCTAGACCCGCACCTGCACCACCCAGGGAATTACCAGTTTTAAGGAGAGGTAATTGTTGGGAGATCACATCCCATTATTACAAGCTGTCAGACTTTTTTCACCCCATCAAGGTGAAGGGATGATAGCTTCTAAAACTTGGCACAATGCAAGATCTCAGACTGGCAAGGCAAAAAGTAAAACCAAATAGTTTTACAGGACCGTTTACCAGTAACAGCATGAAAATAACCATCCAGATTCATCCCTGGTTAATGTGCTGTAGCAAGCTTTGAGTATGTTATGGTTGCTCTGTGTCCTAATTTCTTCCTTCACAAAGGCACTAGAAGGCTCATTAATTTAAAGCACTTAATGAGCTAGCCAGGCCATACAAACAAGCGTTGAGTTTAGGACAAGCTTAGCTCTGTATGGAGACACAGCGCAGCATTCCCTCTTCGGAAGTGTGTTGCATCCTTACACAACTTCCAAGAAGCGAATTAAATTCTCTCAAACTCAAGTTCCCATTTTTAGCCTACATTACAGGACACACTACCCTTTCTATTCTCTTCTGTTCAAGCACTTAGAAACATCCAGTTTCCCGTACAATGTGTGAAGATATAAACTAGATTTTGTTCACAGTTATCCCTCCCACCTACAACTCCATGTATTTCTAATACATTAACACAGCATTTTGGTGATTGGAATTCAGGCTTCTCCTGCATGTCACTCCCATTGCCAGAATTTGGGGCATATCTTTCAGAGCAGAACCAGAGCCAAGCTTGCCCTGTGCATACTCACTAAGACAACTGTGTTATTTTCAACATCCAACTACACAAAACCTATGCAATGACAAATGTACAGATATTTGTGACCACAGATCCTACCCTACCATTTAAAGAGATGCAAACACACTTGAGTGTAGCCATATTTTCCAAAGGAACTTGTCTGTTCCTGCAAAGCTGAAGCAGAATCCACAGAGACTGATAAAGTGTTAATCCAAGAGGTCATCTCAGTAAAGATAGTGGAGATGGTTCTTGGCTTCAATAGGAAACAACACAGACAAGAAATAAATACAAATAAATAAGCTCCTTAGATATTGTCTAAACCAACACAGATATCTTCAGAACACTGTCAGCTTCTATTGCCAAAGAATCACAGTGAAATTTAGTTTTAGGGTTCTTCTTAAGCAAAGCTGATCTAGTGAACTGAGGACTGTGAACTGCAACCACTAAATGTAAGAACTGCCATTCTGAGGCCAAAACATCAGCAAGCCCAACAGCCTTCCTCTGGCCCTCCCTTGCAGCTGGGACAAGTCCCTGGAATGCAACCAGCAGCTTGACTACAGCTCAGATTGTCATAAAATGGGCCAACTTGGGAGGAGAGAAAAAGAAAAGAAAAGCAAAGGGGAAAAAAAAGGAGCATCATTTATCCATGTGCTAACAATGACGAAATGGATGAAAGTGTGTTTCAGAAAACAGGCTTGATTTTAATGTACTTTTCTAAAATTGCATAAATGGTTTAGTCACTTTTGCTGCAGTGATTTTGTCTTATTGCCCAGAACTGAAATCAGATCAGCCACAGAAACACAGGTGCACCCAGCAGTTACTCCAGGGAGACCACAGCTTCTGTGCTCAGAGTCTCACAGAGAGTGTAACACAAGGCAGTGAAGAAGGGAGCTGCACTCTTACCGTCCTTTTTCAACTTACTTCAGAGGGGAGAATGGCTTAAGGCACCATTTCATATTCACCCTCACCTTACAGAATATTCTGGTACTTACTGCAGTTTAAAAATAAAGTCCGTTTTAACATGTTTTGGTTCTTTCTATTACCAGTCAGTACAGCAGGAGTCATGGCTTGACAGCAGACACTACAGCTGTAACTGTGAAACAAGAAATTCTAAGGCACTGTAAAGCTACTCAGAGTTCTGAAAGTAAATGTGTGTACTGATATTGTGTTACGACCTATTGAATAGTTCTGTAATACTCAGGATTGCCTAATGTTTGTATATTCTATACATGCTGTTTAATCCATAATGAGATGCATCTCATCTCATCACTATTAAAAAACATCCATGACATTAGTTACCTAAGCAACCTGAAAGCACACAGGGGTTGAAGTATGATAGGCTGGGTCACTGCAAAAATGGAAATATCTGGGAAACTAGGTCCCAAAAACAGATTCCAGAACCACTATTTAGGTGGAAAATAATCGAAACCAACAGTAATTTTACCTAACACCTCTGAATCCTTGATTATAGACAGAATATGTATTTTGTACAGAGATACAGACTCACATAAACTCATATACACCTACTTATAGACATATATCAATACAGATTCCATTATATATAACAGAATGTTCTATGTTTCACAGCTAGTAACCATGGTCTCAGTTTTGCATAAAGGCATAGAAGAGTACACAGATACCAACATGAATTTCATGCTGCCAGGAAGCTTCATTCTCCTTTGAGCTAAGCAACCACAAAGCCTGGCTGCTTGAATAGCTAAACTTGGATACTTCAACATCAGCTCATTTCCTGACTAGCCTAAAACAAAGCAGTCTCATAAATGCTCAAACTCAGAATCATTACAAATTAAAGATGTAAATACATATTTTTTTTCAGGTGCTAACTGATCTGTTTTAGGAGAAGTGCTCTGTACGGTATTTCTACTGTCTTTGGAATTTAACTAAAATAATATCAAGATTTTTGTATTATTACATGCTAAATTATTACAAAGTAATCTGTATTCAAAGATTTCTACTAATAATATCATATAAAACAACAGAGGGCTCCAAAATATGTAATCATGATCTGTAAAAATTCAAGACAGATAATACATTAGTAGAATAAAAAGAATTAAATCAGTAAGCATTTGACATTGCATAGCACTTTACTTCCAGGTGACATGCTTGCTGTAGGAAGATCCTTAGGGAGAAAGTCAAAGAGTTCAATGATTCCATATGAAGCAGCTCATATTTTGCCGTTCATCCTCACACAAGTATGTCTCAACAGGCAGTCACAGTCAGCACAACATATGGATCCAGTCTGAGCAGGCTGCTTGTCCTCAAGAGTTGCAAGACTGTTTATGCTGCCCGTCAAGACAAACATTTGAGTTATGCTGCACAGTCTTCCCTTGACTTCTCAAAGGATAAAATGGTCTGTGTCCCAAACAATCCATACTTTCCAAACTTGGCTTTTATTAATTTTTTTTTCCACAGAAAAAAGATTTGTTACAAGACAAAAATATTTACTATGTATACATTATTTTGATAAAAAACTGTCCAAGACAACAAACAGGATAAAAGGAATTGTATTCCTTAGACTTGTTATTAAATAGCTGCACACAGCTAGGTCCATATGCCATACACGCTACTGCTAAACATCACTGTTAACAAGTAAAGCACCACCAATAATTCTTCTGCATTACTGAAGTAAACAAGCTTGAAACTTTGAAAGGCATTAAACCTTCTGTCCCATCAAATAAATAGGTAACCTTAAACATCACTTGAAAGGCAGAAATACATACACTTAACTGTGCTGAAACCAAAACCATTGCTGGATTAATTACATTTAAACTCACTGTTGAGGTACGAAACAATACAGAAGACTGGTAGGCATCACTAGCTCTGCATTTGGCATAGTTAGAGTGCAGCAACATAATGGTGATTGTTTTTTTAGCTGTACTGATGAAGTAGAAAAGATTATTAAGGTAACACACAGAGCATGTCTTAGAAGTCCCCCTTTTTTTTCCCTCTAAAGTTAGGTTTTAAAAAGAGTATTAAAGCATGATTATGCAGATTTATGTTGAGGTATTATTTCACATGAAATATTGCTTGTGTTGGAATAAACTTCCACTTCTCTTTCATCTCCAATACCACAGTACTCTAGAGTCCACCTGCCCATCAATATTTAGCAGACTGACAGATTCAATCACCATTAGTGATAAGAGAAGTTGTTCATTCCATCTCCAAACACAACAGTAAAACAGACACCTCTGAATGCAAACACATAATGTGTGCACACCCCCACGCATACACAGGCACAGCCTACGCTTTCTCCTGTTGGAGTTTTGGTTGAAGGACAGTTATATGAAGTTTTAAGAAGTATTTCAAGGACACCTTACGATCCTTATAACCTGATCATGCATGAATTATAACCATCATGTGAATTGCATGGAAAAGCTGATGGAATGTCACAAGCTCTGGACACTTGCAGATAACTTAGTGAAAATAAGGTGGTAAGAACAAGACTTAGTCCCTAGCCTCTACCTTTCAGTAAACAGTAATGCTGCCAGAGCAAATAGCTGGAAGAATTTTCAATGCCTGTGACACCTTTTGGCCCTCTTTCTTCCACATTTGTTATCTTCTCCTTATTCCCACCCCCATGGAAACTGTATTTGGGATTGTGTTGTATTAAATTGTATATCCATTTACTTTGGAAGAAACAAAATCAGCATTTTTAAAATAATATAAGTTTATGCTCAGAAATAACCTTTCCTTAGTCTCAAGCATCTTCTGTCAAATCTGAATTCAAGTATCTGGTAATTCAGGAAGTGAAAGAGCAATTTTTTAAGATTAAGACAAAACTGTGCATGTTAGTTGAGCGGTGGGTTGGTCAAACTTCAGTTCACAAGTCTAAGGATAACAGGTGGGTGCCTGAAAATACAATACTAATTTATCCTTTCAAGGTAATTTTTTTGCATTTACTAAGATCAAGTATATCAGAAATTGGAAATGTGAAGGAGGAAATAAACCAGCAGAATAGTCACACAAATTGCTATGCAAATTCTCATTCTTCCCAGTGAACAGCTGTTAGATAGCAGGCACACAGGCCAGCTGCACCACTTGGGCATCCTCAGAGGCTGGCTTATTAAGACACAACAGAAACTCTAGAAATCAGAGGGACAGGAATTCTTAAAAAAATCTTCACAAAAAGAAACATGAATTGAGGGTTTTGTTTGTTTAATAAAAGCTTGCAAGGCACATGTTTCAACTGAATTGCAACATCTACAGCAAAGCAGAACAAAATTTCTAAAACTTTCCCACAACCCTTTCAGGGAGTTAAACCTGTGATCTGGTTGAAAAAACCAAGCCAGGGTTGTTTGCACAAGTCTGGTGTAACTATGCCCTATTGCTGTCCCACTGAGGGATATCATTGGAACTTACTATTTTTCACAGAAGCTGGAGATTAGATAATATTTTTGCTAGTCCATAGCTGGACAAGAAATTAATTCACTTTCTTTGTAAGACATAATTCTTTCAGTCACTCATTTTAATTATGCCTTTTTACAGGAACAACCACAATGTTCTCCCAAATAAAAGGCTCATTCTGTTACTTAAGGCTGCTGTGCCAATGGTGCTGCAATATAGTTTTCTCTAATATAAAAAGCAAGGTAAAAATCTTAAATTATTCTCCTAAAGCAGAATCAATTGAAGTATCAAGAATACATCTTAAAAACTATGACAAAACTAATAACAATAACTATGTCACAGTTCAAATAAAATTCAACTCATTCATTTAAACATGTATAAAGGCCAAAGTGCCACAAGACAGTTTTGTTTAGATGTGTGGGTGACCTCGTTTGTGGTTTTCTTAATACATGTGCTCTACATGTAGGTGTTCAAACTACCTTCTACATGGTAACACACACACACAACACTGCAGTAAAACACAACAGGCAGTCAAGGACAGTTGAATGTTGCATGTTGGCATGGCAGCCTAAGGCATGAAGCCATAAGCTCTGTGACTTCATCTACGCAAGTACAGTTGTAACCCTGAAGTTTGCACCTGGAATGCCTTATTGCTGATATGAAGTGATATTCATGAATTATGAGCTTCAAGAGGTTAAATGACCGACACACAGACATGTAATTCCTTGACAGTGATTCAAACAACTGTAAATTGGAAAAGGAACTCTAAACCTATTTCCAAATATTAAATCTATATCCACACATACAGAGGGGGTTCCTGCAGGCCTGCCATAGCTCAAGTAAATACACGAGATTCTTTTGGTATATGGTAATTGAGTAGTCTGAAACAGTGCAGTAAAACATGCACTTGTGCACAAGCAAATAAATGCAGCCTGCACTCCAGCAGACACACAGGTACACACTACCCCCAACAGGATGCCTGTATGCTCAGAAAGGATATTTACTTATAACTTGCAACTCAGTTATACTGATAAATGTTTCTGTTTCTCTCAGTAACAACATCCCATATGTTTGCTGGATTTATATGCACATTGGTTTCAAATAAAATGCATAATTTAACATTTTGTCAAGACTCATTGGCCTAAAAATATAACTGAAAGTAGAAAACAGATTACAGACATGTTGGCTTTTACAACAATAAAGATTTTTTCTTTTAAATCACTCCAAAAGTGATAACAAGTTTTAAAAAATCTCAGCACTACATGTCAGTGTAAAGAAAGCAAGTGTATCTGCATAGAGCAGAGAAGAATCATGCACATACAACAACATGCTGCAGTTCCTAATAATTTCAGAGTTAAAATCTCTGATTTGCAGTGAGGATTGTTTTTGCAGCTTCCACTTGCAGAATGGTTTGCAGATTTTTCAGCTGAGAGTTCATCCTATGTTGCCAGATCATTCATTAAAGACATCCAGGCTCCAAAGAATCATTCCCACATGCCTCACAAACTGGTCTCTGGGCCAGGTGGTACATGAATTTGTCACTACAGGTAACTCCTAAGGGGCAAGCAACTTCCTTCAAAACTTAGTCCTGACTTTTTGTCCAGTTACACCTCCGTTAAGCAAAGCTACTGTTACCTTTTATTGGATTTTCCATTCTCAACACCAGGTTTAGGCCCAGAGTTGGAATTAAAACATCATTTGCTTTCTTCAAAGTCTATCATCCAGCAACAAACAGGATGAACAGATAATTTTTTAAGAAAGGGAGTTGTAGAGGCAAAGGGGGTCATATAACAAAGACAAATTTTAGAGGGAAGCAAAACCGCAGAGTACTTTCCCAAATTTACAAAGATCTGTGTATTTGCATAATTGATATAGAAATAGCTATGAACATCTGAACCATTATTTACTAATGGTGGTGATTATAGTGTTTTAAATGACAGTTATGGCACTATCTTAATATAGCTATTGCATAATAAGTTGAATGAAATGAGTATCACCCATCCCTCTCCATATACACACACATGTACCAGTACACACACACACAGAGGGTGAAACTGAAGTGCAGAAGTCTCAGTAGCAAACCTGGTTGTCCTGTTACACTTGCCTGAAAACAAGTGTGGCATACTGTAGTATACTGGCCCATTCTGGTGGCTGCTAAGACACACATACACACAAGTGTGGAAAAATGCTGAAGACAAGTTCTTCTCAAACTGAAGATCTGAGCTTGACAGCTCCTATTGCTAGGTCTAATTCCTAGCATTTCCACCAACATGTCTCTGTAGACAGCAGAGACAACAATGTAGAGATCAGTGCCTTAATCTATGCAAGTGTTGTTTTAAGTAAAATCTTCCTTATTTGACATACAAACTATATAGCTACACATAAGATGTATAAATGTGTGTTTGATAAACAGAGAAATGTTTACCATGGAAGACAGGAAGAATTAAAACACAACAAAAAGAAACGCCAAACTAAAAAACCAAACACTTACTTGAAAAAACTTGGGATATTGATTGCTTTCTTGCTAAAAAATAAAAGCTATATGACTTAAATGAGCTCTTTAAATAATTTTTCTGTATTTACTGAAGCCTACGCCTATCAGCTCTCTAACACTGAAGTTAGAAATCTCATTTACATGAAGATTAAGATGATTTATAATGGGAAGAAAAATGTAAAAACATGGAAGACTGTAACACATTGTAGAGACTGTAAAATTGAATAAATGTTCCCATTTCCTTCAAGGATGGTATATGTGTCTGCTGATCTGTAGATCAAAGAATTTCAGTTTGGTAGAATAAAGTTGTCAGTACACTGCATGTGTGCACATCTATCTGCAAAAATAAACTTCCTTGCTCAAAAGGAACTCTTCCAACTGAAATTCATTCACAATCAATCCTCGGAAAGAAGCTTGCGTGCTTTTTCATGACTGGAAGGATATCACAGTGTTGATTCTATACACAAAGTAGGATCTATTCCAGTATACTCGAGTGAAATAATTCACATATGGAGAATAGTTCATTTTGATTTCATGACAAAATCGTCCATATTTTGAGTAGGTATAGTTGTCACCTTCCTCACAAACCACCTGTCAGAAAGAAAAAGACCTAATTACAATACTGAAGTGATTACAGAATGTAATTGTGTACATTTAACTTCTGTATTCTGTAAATTTCATTTATGATAGACATTTCCACATTGTACAGTTCCAATAAACTGAAAACACATTCCCCTGTAATTTGTTTAACCACCTAAAATAGTCTTTGTGAATTAATCCCTTTGTCAAGGTAGCAGACATTAAAACCAGTGTACTTCATTCATATTATAAAGAGCAACAGCAGAGTAAATTATGCACATGCCCCATTTACCCAGTAGTTCAAACCTGACTGGGACAGGGCATACCAATATGAAGGAAAGGAAAATCTCAATTACCTTTCCCAGGCCAAGTAAATTTGACATACCTAATAAAGACCAAAGACACACAGACATCACCCTACAAATTCCAACTAATTGACCTGGAAGGAAACTGGGCATTTTAGCATCATCTGTCTGATATCCCTGAAGAAATCCCTTCATTATTCATCTGATGGCACAAATTTACATGGTTTTTAAAAAGTGGTAGGACAAACTCATGAAGAAAAATCCACCGGTGGCTGCCAAACACAAGGATAATTGCCCAGAGCTACAGTCCTTCAGCAACAGGCTGCTGGAAAACAGTTGTCTTTCCCTATCAGTAAACCTCCCAGCAGTGTCAGAAACAAGATATTGGACTAGAACTACAGGATGCAGCACAAGCTAGAAAGTAGTTCTTACCTTCTTAAACACAGCAGTTCAAAACACATCCACAGACCTGTCAACACCATAACACACTGCCCACTGTCTCGCTTACTTTGGGAATAAGTAAATGCTGCAGTTGCAGTCTCCAAATACATATGCACTAGCTTCCACTACTTTGGAATGTCTTCATAATCTTCCAACATGACTTAGACTTTTTTTGTTAGCAAGCAAAGTGAGAGATTTGTTTAAAGCTTCCTGAGACAATATACTTTATGAACTTTCCAGAACAAACCATGTCAGCTTTCTGAAAAAAAAACCCCAATATACCCAAATCAACCACTCCCCCCAAAACAACACCACCAAAAACTACAACAAAAAAACACAAGAAGGATTAGCAAGCTTATGCACAAGAGAGAAGCATGCAGGAAGCATGGAGATGAGAGATGCAGGAGTATGAGGGCATGAAATTCTGAAATTATGGTTAATTGCTCCAGTGGAGATCCTAAGTGTGAAGAGGAAACAGGGACTTACTCAAGCAGAGAAGAAACGGAGAGGTAATATGTGCTGATTAACAATGATGGAGGTTATTCATACACACACACTCTAGTTATGGCACAGTATATTTGATATATCCTGGAATAATCACAGCATACATGATTTTAGCAGCAAGACAAGGACAGAAAGGATAGATTACAGCAATGGTAAGGAAGTTAATAGAAATATGGAGACAGTATCCTTCACGGATGATAGGAAACACAGAAGTGAAACTAACACCAATTGTAGGTTCCTGGGGAAATATAGAGTAATCCCCTAATAACATACCACTCCTATAAATTACTCCCCCAAGACAAAGCAGCTAAAGGAATTAAATGCTTGCATTACAAGTTCTTTTGAACTGTGTTTCATCAAATGTAGAGCTTATAAAACAATTAACACAGATTAACATCTTAGACTTTTTCCCAAGAAGGAAATAAGACTATATGAAAGAAGCATATATATGTCCTCCCCATTAA